>OVBA01002016.1:0-37705 GCA_900406435.1 Lepidium aucheri
TGTCTATAAATACTCTTTGTAAAGCTCATTTCAAAGTTAAGAAGAAATGTACTCGGCCTCTTCACCTTATTCTCTCGGCCTTATGGCCATATTCTCTCAATCTTGGTTACTAAATCTCTTGGTTACAAATCTCTTTCTCAATCTCTTCCAAACTCTCATTCTCCAATCTCCAAATCTCTTATTCTCAATCTTTATNCTACTCGCGCCTCATTGCGTGAGGGTGGAGGAGTAGAGATGATCTAGATTGCATAAACATAAAGAAACTTAAATGAAATTTTCAGAAAGTAAAGATGAAGAACAAGATAAACTTAAATCATATAAACTTTCAGCATAAATTAAAGAGCGATCATCATAAGAGTATGCTACACCAAGCTAATTATAAAAGCAATAAAAATAGAGAGAGTTTTTTGCTAAAACATCAGATGATTGATAAGAGTGTGATTATAGGATACTTATAGGGTTATTTGCATAACCCTAATGGTCAAACCAACTTAAGTCGGTCAACTAGGAAATCTGTGAATCTTTTCTTTAGAGTCCTTGCGTGAGCTAGGGCATCGAGGAGTACTTCTTGTCTTGGTCCTCGTGGGTTGAGACTGAGTGGATGGTTCGAGTGTAATCGTTGTGATGAAGAGTTTTTTGCCTTTGTTCCGAATTGATCGTCCCTCGCGTCAGATTGGTCGAGGTTGGTGACTGAGGCAGCTTTTCTAGAGCGTTCTGGGCAGTTCTCGCCTTTCGATCTGCGAGGTAGCGATCCGATGTTGCACGATCTTTTTCGCCTAGCAGCTAATCCAATTGTGCTTAGCTCTAGTTTTAGCTCATTTTCTGCTCCTTTTCCTAGATAAAACTCCAAGCTCCAAATGCAAATGCAAAGAAAGCAATACAAACCTAAAAGGACTTAATTAAACTGAAAATCTATCTAGGCAGGTGCAAAACAACCTAAAATAAGACTCTAAAACAATCAAAAATCACACACATCACAGCTAGCCAAAAAGGCTTGGACCGCAACCTTCATGTTTTCGGTCGCCTTTATAGGCGGATAAAGTCTTGGTTGTCCGGATAGAAACAAACCATGACAAAGAAAAAAATCAAGAGGTTTGTGGTTACCTTGGTGGGAGGGGGGTTTGAATCTGATCCTTTGGTTTATCGACTTTTAAAATTTGTTCTAATTCTATATGTTTCGACTGCAATCGTTGAAAGATGCTTCTCTGTAATGAATATTGTAAAGACTTATTTGCGTAATCATATTGATGATATGTTTTTAGTGATTGTCTAGTTTGTTTTGTGGGAAAATTAGGTAACTAACATGTTTTGAAGAATTAATTAAGTTACTAACATATAGTTTTTAAAATTAGGTAGATAACATAACCACATGAAGTATTAATACCAAACTAACCTTAATGGCCCACTTGTAAATTTTATTCTTTATATATTATTCTATATTTCTAATATATTTTATTCATATTTATTTATTTTAATATTTTTGTTGTCTTTGCTGGCACAATAAATTTATATGATAGCAGTAATGTTAACTGCAATCACACAATGTTTTCTGCCAAGTAGATGTTTTAACAGGTTAGGAGATTGCATAGTTATATGTTTCTCAAAAAGATCCATTAACAAAATTTTATTTGCTAACTCGACGATCTTTGTGAACCAGTTAGAGGACTACACATTTATAGGTATATAAAACAAAGATGTATCGGATAATAGACTTATTTAAAGTCAACTAATTTGTTTGTATATATCATTATAAGTAGTTGAAGAAGTTGCTACTTAAGAACCCATGATTCAAAACTAAATACACATAACAAAAATAAACACAATCAACGCGCCAAAACACAGATTCATGCCCAATATATACACTAGGGGTGTATCACAAATCTTCGAAAATCATGTTCTAACTCGGATTCAGGCTCAATTATGCCAGTTACACAGTTATGGAGTTACATAGTTATGGAGTCCCGTGAGATGATGGGCTGGACGTTAAAAATAAAAGTTTTGCGATTATTACGTATATAAGTATGCAAAACAGATATGTATCGGGTAACTATTTTATTTGAGGTTAACTCATTCATTTTCATATATCATTATTTGATTAATATATATGTTATGCGTTAATACAAATAAGTTAACTGATAACTGGATAATTATCGGATAACATAATAGTTATTGGTTAATATTTTCTATATTGTCTAATAGTTATTGGATAAAATAATAGTTATCGGATAACATAATAGTTATCAGATAAAATAATACTTATTGGTATATTAGAGGAAATTTTGTCAACTCATTTTCATCTTCTTCATGAATGCTTAAGCTGACCTGCAACAATGACGGTTGTATAATATCCAATGCAATGACATATATATAAGCATAACAGTGGATGATTACATGTTTTTTTCCCAAAGACAGAGTATAATCTCTTGCAGTGATACTCAAGCTTTTCCATCTCAATTGATGAGCATCCTTCAACGCATGTCATGCCATGGCTGTTGATGAGAAAGGGAATCATGATCCTAGAGTCTGACATGTTGGTTACTTGAGAGATGTCGTGGGTCCGGTCGATAATAAATGGAGCAGATGGGTCATACCGTTAAAAGAATTGATTAAATTGTAACTAAAAACATATAAGTTAACGCAAAAATAAATTTAACTACAAACTTATTTGTTTGTTGCAAACATATACATTTGCTGGAAACTTATATGTTAACTGCAAATCATGTGAAAAAGGTTTACGGATAAAAAAGGACAAGAGTTTACAATATAAAACACGCTTACACAATATATGACATATAAATAAGCATAACAGTGAATGATCACATGTTGTTTTACACAAATATAGAGGCACAATCTCTTGCAGTATTAACACATAAATTACTCGCTAACACACATATTATCTAATAATTGTATAGTTATCAGTTAATGTTAATCACTTAAATCAGTTGTTTTTGACTCAATGAGTTGGATTTTGCTTGGATATACTCCAGATTTTCTAGTTACATTCGGCAAGTATTCAAAACAAATATTTCTCGGGTAACTAATTTATTTAAAGTCAGTTAACTCGTTTGCATGCATATATCATTAAAAACAAGTTGAAAAACTTGCTGGTTAACCCCTGATTCAGAATGAAGTACACAAAACAGAAATAGACACAATCAATACGCCAAAACACATACTCCCAGTTATACAGTAGGTGGCAAGCATGAATCTTTGAAAATCATGTTCTAACTCAGACTCAAGCCCCAGTTTTGCTAGTTACACAGTTATGCAATCATACATTATCAATAGTCACTAAGCCTACCCACAAAAATACCCATGTCTAAACACCGACAAAGGCGAACACATACCAAACATATCATAACCCGAAACCCACAGTTGACTATGGACGGATTGAGAGAAATCTAACGCAGTATTTGCAAACACAAACAAAATTACCCATGTCCAAACATAGGCAAAGGTGACACATACCGAACAAACAAAAACCCAAAACAGTTGATGTGAAAATGAGATACGTTTTTCTAAAAAATGTAAATCTGAAAATCTGACATGATTTTCTAAGGTTTGAGACAGTTGATGTAAGCTGATTTTAAAAATATTGATAGATTAGAGGAGAAGAGAATTTTAAAGGTAGAGATTGTGTGAGAAGAATGGAGATGAAGAAGAGAGAACAACATGAGAAAAGGAGAGATAAGGTGAAACACTTTTGGTGTATTTTATGTGTGAGAGAATAGCATTTTAGTCTATCAAAATAAAGTAAAAATTAAGCACACGTGAAGTAAAGAAAAATATATGGTTGAAAGCATAAAAACATGTTGTGAAAAACATAGGGGCAGTAGAGTCCTAATGTTATAAATAGTAAGCTACAAAAGTAGCCTATTTTTAACCTAAATACATAAACTTTTTATGCTACTCAATGTAATTTCTCTTGTTTTAATGAAAACAAGGTACTTGATAGTGTGACTAATGAAACAATCATACAAAATTTTCAGAATACGAATGAGCATTGAATATGTCTTTAATATAACTATTTGTATTGACATTTTTAAGGTTAAATTTATATTTTTTTTAATATATATATATATATATATATTTTTGACTCCCATAGATCAAAATCCTGGCTCTGCCACTGGTCACGACTCCATGATTTTCTTTTGAGGTCTTGAGCACATTGTGTTGGGGTTCACTCACAGCAAGGTGAAGCTCATCATCATTATTCACAGTGGGAGATTCTCGGATCGCAGACAGGGTGTTACGATTGCCTTCTGGTCTCTCCTTATTGTTGTAAACTCGTTTTTCCTCCAAGAATATCATCTTGTGCTGTTTATGCACATCCAAAGAAGGATGTCTTCTTGTTCTCCTACGGTTTCCATCAACCCCGAGCCTACCTGATAGCAAAGAAAGTTGGATATGGGCATTTACTCTTGGTAAGGAAGTGTCCATCATTGACTTACTCAACGAACGGATCACTAGTGATTACACATACATGCAGCTTGTGTATGATTGTTGTGGCTGTAATGGCTTTGGCAGCGGCGATCTTGAGTGTGCGTGGTGTACAATTCGCTTTAGGGCTTGACGAATGGTACATGGAGCAGCAAGCCAAAAAGGCTTGGACCGCAACCTTCATGCTTTCGGTCTACCTTTACAGGCGGATAAAGTCATGGTTGTCCAGATAGAAACAAACCATGACAAAGACAAACAAATATAGAGATTTGTGGCAACCTTGGTGGGGGGGGGGGGGGTTGGGANAGAAGTCGATCAACCTAACTCTGATACCACTTCTAATGCAGCGCACAACAAACACAATAGAGGAGATGTTGATGAGATCTATCAAATATGGGCAGATTTCTGGAAGAGAATATAAGGCAAAGATGGAAGCATTGATGGATAGGTCTAAGCTCACATTCAGATCTGGATAGATCTTCTGGGGCAGTGCTTACGTTAAAAATTGATGTTCACGCATGTAAGACTCAGCTCAACGATGGCCAATGAGACCAATCGGACCTGGCTTCTAGCGTGAAGAGATGCTCTATCTTGATAACTACGGATGTGAGAGGTATTCTGTTTAGGGTTTTTGAGAATTCTCTTTTAACGGCTCTAATATTATTCATTTTAAATAAACACTTATATAGGGAATCTATTAGGAAACCCTAATTACAATTTTTCCCTTATTTAATGGGCCGAATTGATCAAAAAGAAAATTAAAGCCTTTTAGAAATGGGATTTCTTTCTCTTAATTGGCCAATCAATATTAGCTTTTCGAAAGAACAAATGAGCATTCAACTTTTGAGTCTAAAAGCAAGGAACACTATGAGGTTTCTGAAAACAAATAAAAAAAGCAGAAAAGGCACATCAGAGAAATGGTATGTGTGTTATGTTAGTCAACCATGGTGTCACGGTGCACCACGTATTAGATACCAATTGTGGTGTTCATATTTGTACAAATATGTTAAGCCTAAGCAACATTAAAACTTTGCAAAAAGAACAAGTGGACCTACGTGTGGGAAATAGAGCAAGAGTTGCATTGATTCTACATTTCAGAAGTTCAGTTTAAGGCACAAGAATATCTTGCATTGTGTCTGATTATCCACAAACAACCAATATTCGTTGAAGCACAACACACACTCTACTCTCTAAGACGTACGATCAGAATCAATAATTTTTGGCTAGACTTTCACACTGTCATGCCTTCATCATAAGCATTTTTCAAAGAAAATCAAACGGATCAGGCAGCTACAATTTCTTTTGGAGAGATATATACATAGAAATCAACCAACAACTTAATTGGTGTAGATATCCTTCTTGATCATATGATTGTTTCAACATCACAAGTACGGTATAATCACTTTATTCTTAGTAGACATACCCATCCTGATCATGTGTTTTGGCATATCATCACAAGTACAAAACTTCCATCATCTGCATAATACTGAATCAAATATATCACTTGACTTCTCAACCTAATGATTCAGATATACACCACATTAGTGAAATTTTCGTAACAAGTATCACTTGACTTCTCAACTCGTATACACTTGCTCTCCTCAGCTCTTTGACCTTATTCTCCTACATTTAAAATTTCAGTTTAGAGATCACCTTGTGACGGCATGACAGATAGCTATTTTCCACTCGCTTGATCAAAATTCATATTTGTCTGCCTTTTTCAAGTACGTGCAATCCTTTTCAAGAAACAAGCTCCCGTCTCAGATCAGCTCAACAAAACCTCAAAATATCGTTTAGTACTCACAAATTCCAATCGAGGTTCTCAATTCCACAAAATGATTAAAAGACAAAGGTTTAGTAAACAAATCAGCCAGTTGATATTCAGTGATCACATGATCACTTATAACCAGTTTCTCCTTAAAGTTCACGTATAAAATGTTGTCGAGTGTCAATATGCTTAGTTCGATAATGTTGGACAGGGTTCTTAGCAATACTAATGGCACTTTGATTATCACAATAAACAAGCAAGGGTTCAGAAGCCGTACCGTAATCATCATACATATGTTTCATCCCCAGAAGTTGAGTGCAACAGCTTCCTAATGCAATGTATTCTACTTCTACCGTTGGCAAGGAAACACAGTTCTGATTTTTGTTGAACCAGGCTATCAGATTGTTTCCCATGAAGAATCATCCTCCACTTGTA
This sequence comes from Lepidium aucheri, assembly GCA_900406435.1. Taxonomy (NCBI): domain Eukaryota; kingdom Viridiplantae; phylum Streptophyta; class Magnoliopsida; order Brassicales; family Brassicaceae; genus Lepidium; species Lepidium aucheri. The sequence goes on from OVBA01002016.1 coordinate 6,644, forward strand.
CTTTTTCGATCATCAACACTTCCTGCCAATTTGCATCACAATACCCTGTCAGGATTATGGTAGTATCCTTAGTGTAGAAGATCCTTAGCTACTGAGTTTCGCTCACGTATTTGAGAATACGTTTTGCTGCTGTGAAGTGACTTTTCTTAGGATTTGCTTGAAATCGCACATAACCCTACTGAGAAGCATAGATCCGGATGACTTAATGTCAAATATAGTAACCCTCCTATCAGACTTCTATATGCTGTAGCATCCACGGATTTTCTTGATTCATCTTTTGATAGTTTTTCATTTGAACTCATGGGGGGTTTTAGCTGCCTTGCTATTTTCTATTCTGAACTTCTGAATTAAATTTTTTGCATATGTGCTTTGATTCACAAAGATGCCGTCATACGTCTGTTTTTACTTGCAAACCTAAGAAGTAGGTAAGTTCACCATTCATACTCATCTCAAATTCTTGAGTCATGACTTCAACAAACTTATCAACCATCATCTGATTTGTAGATACGAACACTATACTATCAACATAGATCTGCACCAGTATGAATCCATCAATATTATTTAGAGCGAACAATGTATTATCCACACTTCCACGTGTATACTCATGCTCAATCAAAAACATGGCTAATCGATCATACGACGCCCTTGGTGCCTGTTTGAGTCCATACAGAGCCTTTTTGAGCTTATAAACATAATCAGGATGTTTTGAATCTTCAAACCCCTTTGGTTGCTCAACATAAACTTTCTCTTGAAGAAATCCATTCACAAACGCACTTTTAACATCCATCTTATATATTTTGAACCCCAATTTTCATGCCATTCCAAACAGAAATCTGATAGACTCCAAACAAGTAACTAATGCAAACGTTCCTCAAAGTCAACACCTTCAACATGTGAATAACTTTGAGCCACTAGTCGAGACTTGTTTCTAACAACGTTTCCATCCTTGTCAAATTTTTTCTTGAATATCCATTTGGTGCCAACAACAGTGACATCTTTATGCCGACAAAAAAGAACCCACACATTTAACCGTGTAAAATTTGACAACTCCTCTTGCATAGGTGCAATCCAAAATTCTTCTAGTAGGGTTTCCTTGTATGTCTTGGGTTCAATTTTGGACACAAAACAAGCATACTCAATTGATTCAGTAACTTCTTACTTCTCTGCCATAAAAGACACAAAAGCTGCATTTCCATCATACTGTTTGAAATAAGTCTGCTTCCCTCGAGTAATTCTGCCCCCTGAATCTCACCTATAACATCGTTGGAGAAGTGATTCTGATGTACTTGAGGAGGAACATCAATAGGATCTGAAGAACGAACATCAGAAGTAGATTCTACAGACTGTTGAGGCTCATTATTCTCATCAAGTTGCTGAAGTATCAGCCAAAATGTGGAGGCATCCTCAAAGACCATGTTCACTATCCCTTGAACTGTCAAAGTACGACGATTGTATTCTCTGTATGCAATTGAACCCGAGTAACCAAGGAACATACCTTCATCACTCTGAGAATAAAACTTCCAAGATGATCCTTATCATTCAGAATATAGCAGACACATCTAAACACGTGAAAATAATGTACTTTCAGAGTTTTACCCTTCCATAACTCATAAGACGTGTTTGTAGTTCCTTTTCACATATACATGCGATTGATGATGTAGCATGCAGTGTTAGCAGCCTCTGCCCAGAAGTTTTTAGGTGCATTACTTCCATGCAATATTACTCTTGCCATTTTCTGCATTATTCTCTGTTCAACAACAACAGACTGTTGTGGTGTGTGGTGCTGAAAACTAATGATCAATACCTTTTCTGAACAAAAACATTTGAATAGATCTTTCTCAAACTCACCACCATGGTCACTTTGAAGGAACTTTATACCTTGACGTTCATTTTTATGTTGAAGAGCCAAAATTCTGAAGCTATAAAAAGAATCAATTTTTCACAAAAAATGCACCCATGTGTATCTGCTAAAATCATCAACCAAAACAAGAATGTATTTTTTGCCAGCAATGCTCCCTACTTGAATAGGACCCATCAGATCCATATGAACAAGTTCCAACAGACTCTTGGACCTAACATCCGGAACAAACTTGTGTTGAGTTTTGACAAGTTTTCTCATGCTACAAGGACCACATACAAACTGTTGATCTTTATCAAGTTTTGGCAACTCTCTAATGATCTCTTTGTTAGATAATTTTGCCATAGTTCAAAAATTCATATGTCCAAGACGTTGATGCCAAATTTGAGTTTCACTTTCTACTTTAGCAAGCTTTCGTTGTGAATCACGAACCCACATATAGTAATCACTTCCTGTACAAACTCCCTCTAAGTGAACAATACATTTCTCATCAACAGCTCGACATTTAGTTCTTGGAAACGTAACATTCAATCCTTTGTCACACAACTGGTTGATGCTAATTAAATTTGCTTTTAGACCATCAAGAAGGAAAAAAACTACTTATTTTGGGCTCTGTTGAACTTCCCATAGTCCCTTTACCACATATTTTTCCTTTAGCACCATCAACAAACGTCACTTTTCTAGCTATGACTACCTCAAGCTCTTGTAGAGAAGCTTGATCGCCTGTCATTTGTCCTGAGCAACCACTATAAAAGTACCACTTGCTCATTTAGTTACCATGATCACCTTTCTCAGCTGTGAATGTTACTCTGGAGAACAATTCCATTTTCTTAACCCAAATCTGGTTTCTGTTCTTACCATTGAAGGTAAATTTTTGTTGCCTCTAAATTTTTCGAACCCTAGATTGAAGCTTATAGCATTGATATCTCATATGCCCTTTCTTTCCACAAAACCAACACTCAACTTGATGACCCCAATTCAACCCATAATAATGAGTCTTCTCACTCTTCCACCCCAGACCAGCTCGTTGCCGTTGATGTTTACGTTGTTTTCCTCCTTTTTGCTGCAAAGTTTTTAGTTGATCTACACTCTCCGATGTACCTGTAGCTTTCACAAACTTCATCTCTGAGGATTCTTCTCCTTTATAACCCAAATCAGAAATTGCATTCTTTGTCCTTCCAACTGTCAACATAAAGTTTAATTCTTTTGTTCATTTGCACAGCATCTTGATCTGTTTCATCTGCTCAAACAATCTGCTTTCCAGATCAGCATTCTTGGCTTTGATATCCATGAGTTCTTTCTCATCTTGTTGTAGCTTATTTACAGTGTCATATTCTTCTATTTTCAGACGCTTGTTTTCTTCTCGAGTTTCCACCAAAGAAATCACTAATATGCATATCTGATCTTCTAAACTCATATCAAGTTCATCATCAGACTCTTGGTTTTCAGCTGCAACACTTTTATCAATTATCTAATTGTTGTTGTCCTCTTCATCTTCACTACTCTCGTCCACAATGCTTAGATGAGCCAAAAAGTTATTAAGGATATTGTTTCTCTGCTCATCATCGCTATCATTTTCACTCCATGTGGCCATAGCCGATTTTCCGGACCTTGTGTAGTATTCATTCTTGGTGTGACCATACCCTTTTCACTCCTAACATTGAATAGACATCTTCCTTTTACCTGATGGGCAATCAGCTTTAAATGTCCATGTCTTTGACATTCAAGACACTGTTTGTCATCTTTGTGGTTGTCTCTATCCGCTACAGGTTTAGCAAAGACCTGATATTCCTTCCAATGCCCTCTTTCTGCTTGTCGAAGGAATTTTTTCACAATAAAACCTACTTTTTCTTCTAGAATTTCAGCTGATTCCTTTTCAAGAGGCGACTTTTTAGATACAAGAGCAATACTCTTCTCTTTGGTTGTCCCATCCGTCGGAGTGATCTGAAGCTCATAAGCTTACATCATACCAACAACTTAATTAAATGTCATAGTTTCACGGTTCTAGGACACCTTAAGAGCTAATCAATGACCATGAAATTTGGTTGGTAGACATCTCAAACAAAATTTGACCACCTTCTTTTCCTTGTACGTTTTACACAAGATTAGTGCTTTGTGTGCTAGTGCTGACAACTTACTACTGAATTCTTCAACTGACTCATCTTCACCCATCGTCAAATTCTCAAAAAATCGTGAGGCCAAGATGTCTATTCGAGTCCTTTTCACAATACTTGTACCTTCAAACCTTACTTCAAGGATATCCCCTGCCTCTTTTGCACTTTTACAACCCTGAACTCTCTCGAATTGATTGTTGTGCAAAGAGTTAAAAATAGCTTATAATGCTTTGGAATCCGGTTTAGCATACGATTTCTCCTCAGCAGTCCACTATTTCCTTGGCTTCAACTGCTAGCCACACATCAAAATCAATTTCATGTATATTCTGAGTGATGTGGACTTTGCAATGTCCATAGTTGTCTGGATCCAACTTAAGTGTTTTTGCAACGACAACCAGTTGTTGATGTGCATTGTCCATCTCGTCCTCATGATCTAACACCTACAAACAACAACAAATGTTATGCAGTGCACATCTCTAATACCAATTGTAAAAGCAGAAAAATCGCTAAAAACATAAGCTAGATCACTTTGAAATACGATTTATTCAACAATAATCTTTTCTTACATAAAAACTATTCTTGTTGGGATTATTCTACTCGGGAAACAACCTAAATCTATTTTAACTCTCTAACCGATAACCTAAATCTCAAGGCTCAATTCACTAATCTCTTTAAAACTTATGGCATAAGTTCTTAGAAAATTAGGATTACAATTTCCCTTCTCTTTTATAGATACAAGAGACTAACCCCCTTGCCCTAAAACTCCTCTCGCATTCCTTTACCACAAAGAAGATATTTTCCTTTTTTCTCTTGATAAGGTAGTTAAGATTTCTTTTATATTCAATTCAAATCTTTAACAAATCTTGAAGTCTTTATCTCCAAGTATCTTTCATCTCTCACGTGCTTCATTAACTCAATCACATGACGTCATTAACTTCATCTCGTGACATGATCATGACGTCCAAAACTCACACTTTCAATATTCAGCTCCGGTGATATTTTCTTCTATTCTGCTTGTTCGAACCATAGAAAACTCAAGAATAGCATACAAGTGGTTGGTTGTTCATTCCTTTTCTCAGTCGGACTGGGCAAGTTAGTTACTCACCGTGACGCGCACTCGTAGTCACTGCAGATTAACCATCTTGTAAAGCTCATAACTCTCGGCTCCAGACTTTCTTTGGTCTGATTCAAATTTGAGGATCTAGACAATTGAGTCATGTGTCAAACTAATTAAACATAGTTACCATAGTCACTCTGAGGCACTTGCAGCATGTCAGATAGTGCATGTATGTCATCTCTCTCGGTGGCTGAACGTTTCATGCAAGCGTCTAGTGGGTCCACCTCATTAGTTTGTGGTTGGGACTTTTCATCTAGCCTCCTAAGTATCCCTCCTAGGTCCTTCATCCTCAGTGGGTCACTGCTTCCACCTTCATCTCCTTTAAGGCTGGGATCGAAGTGATCCTTGCACTTGTCTCCATGATGAATAATGACTGGTGTTCTACATCGAGCAGATCTGAACCATGGGCACGACCAGGGGCGGAGGTATTTGAGAGGGAGGAGTGTCATATGACACCCATGGATTTGTTAAAAATTGTGTATATATATATAATTTTTTTCATAATTGACCCCTTCCTAAGATTTTTTTGACACCCATCTAATATAAATTTTATTCAAACCCAATAAAAACTACTTATCCCAATATAAAGTATAAATTAGGCCATGTCATTTTGACCACATATATTGATATCTATAAGGTCTAAAAAGATGACCACAAAAGCAAAATCGAATCCTAGGGTTTTGGCAGAACGTATGCGGGAAGTTATCTTGATTGACACTGGGTTCGAGGGCGGCCACCGGATCCTCTTTCATCGTTGACTAGGCTGGATCTTACGAGAGGCATTGGAGATATAGCGAGTTCGATGAAAATTCTCATTCTCGTAATCTGGATAGGATGGGGATGGTTTTGGACTTGGAGAAGGGTGTTTCGGATTCAACCATGATTGACGCAGGTGAAAGGGATAGTCCACCCTTATCACATCCAACATGGTCCACACCCATATCTTCTCCTAGCGTTGGACATATATCGATGAGTAAGATGGTGGATGGGGGTGAATTGATTGTGCGTGATAGAAGCGTGGAAGGTGAGTCGAATATGGGAGTTGTAGGTATGGTCATGAAGAGGAGTGTTGCAGTTAAGCATGGTTGACGTGGGTGAACAAGAACGGCCGCGTGTCTGACATCCAACATGGTCCGCAACATCTCAGCTTCTGGCATAGGAAGCTCTTCTTCTCCTTCTAAGAGAATTTTTGATGCTTTTGTGAAAGCTAAAGTTCGAACTGAATATATTGATGGTGCCAATGGTGAAGCTCGGATTATTATTTAGGATGATGTAATGAAGGCCATGAACGCCTTATGGGATAATTGTATGTACGTGAAAGTACTTGGGAGAAATGTTAAGATTGCTGCAATGACAAGGAAACTACATTAGTTGTGAAAACCTTTGGGATCGATGTCTATTATTGATTTACCAAAAAAAAAATTTTTTGTTTGCTTTGGTTCAGAGAATGACTACCTTAATGCTCTTACTAGGGGGTCCAGGGCGAATGTTGGGAAGCATTTTACTGACCCAAGCATGGACGGCGTCTTTTGATCCATGTCATAACGAGATCCGGACTACTCCTGTCTTAATCTGGATTGAACAGCTGCCAGGAAACCTCTACCATAATGTTATCTTGGCTGAGATTGAAGGGAGCATAGGCAAGCTCATTCGAATTGATGAATCCACACTTAATTTCACGAGGGGCAGATTTACAAGGATTTGTGTGGAAGTAAATTTGGCTAGCCCTTTAAAGGGGTTTTTTGGTGAAAAATGATCGTTACATTATTTCTTATGAGGGCCTCTCTAACTTATGTGGTTTTTGTGGTATCTATGGACATTCTACACAAGTATGTCCTCAATCCCCTAAAGAAAATGGCGGATAAGTGGCTCCGGTGATAGCTTCTCGTCCTAATCGAACGCGGGTAGATAATCACGGCTTTACAGTTGTGAAGATGCGAGGGAAAGATGAAGCAACTAGGACTCGGGTCATTGAGAAACGGATGGCGATCATGGGTAAAACCAATACCCGTGTGCTGCAAGATAATTCTGACTTTAAATCTCAAGAGAACATTCGTTCATCCAAAACCATTGAAACAGGTCCGATAAAACGATAATGAACGTGTCGATGCAGAAATCAAACATAGCTGCAAGATCAGGTTTCGTTATCAAACAAGTTTGGTGAACTTTAGGTTATCTCTGAGATAGAGGAAGTAAACTCCACGATACCTAGCTTGTCGAATAATAAAAAGAATGAAGAATTGATCAATAAGGTTCCTGAAAAGAATTTGCATCATGTGCAACCTAATGGCAATGTTGATTTAGTTGGGCTCTTGAATTGATGAAACAAGGATTACTTGGGAAGGCTAAAGACCAATGGTTTGGGGGTTCAAAATTGGCAGTAAACTTCGAACCAAAGGCAAAGAAGAGTGTATCTTCTTCTACGAGAGGTCTTATTTTTTGTCATGCAAAGTCGGAATCTGAGACCTTTTCTAGTGTAAAGAAGTCACGTATGGATCATGTTGATGGGGGGAACTTCAGTGAAGGTTCTAGCATCTGTTACTAGTGACTCAGGTCATGATACGGGCAATGCAGGTCATAGAGATCAGCAGGTATTGCTGGTTACGGATATTGATTCCGAGGCAAATATTAGTATTATTGATAATACGAATGAGAAGATGGAGGATCAACCTAGCGTGATCCTTTACTCACCTTATGTTTGAAGGGTTTCCCCGGCAGTCCTCCTTTGCTATTGGTATTATTTAAAGAATTGTCTATTTTGGAACTGCTAGGGGGCGAATAAACGCATATTTCGTAGATCAATCTGGTACATCTTGAAAGATATGACTTTGAGGTTTTAGCCTCGTTTGAAACTCACGCAGCAAGAGATAAAGCTGTGAGAATTTTTCAAAGTTGGGGTTTTGAAGAATCTTTTAGAGTTGATTCTTTGGGCCAAAGTGGTGGTATTTGTTGTTCTGGAAATCTAGTGTGGGTAAGGTATCTATAGTTGATTTTTGTGATCAGTTTATCCATGCTTACATTGAGAATTGAGGTGTGAATCTCAATCTTGTGGTGGTACATGCGGCTCTATCTGTAAGTAGGAGATCGGGCTTGTGGGATCGTTTACAAGGTGTAATCATGGCGGTTTCTAAACCAATTATTGTTGGTGGTGATTTTAATATAATTCTACATTTGGACGAACGAACATGAGGTAACGGGCATCTATCTCCAGACTCTTTTGCCTTTGGGACTTGGATAAGTAATTCTTCTCCGATTGATATAGGATTCAAGGGGAGTCATTTTACATGGAGATGAGGTCGTAATGAGAGGTCCTTTATTGAGAAAATATTGGTCAGACTTCTTTGTTGTGCCCACTCACGCCTAAATTGGCAAGGAGCGGTAGTTTCTCATTTACCGGTTTTCTCCTCTGATCATGCATTGATGTATTTAGAGCTTAGCCCGAAAGAGAAACTGGACCCGAGTAGACGCCCCTTTCGCTTTGAAGCTTCTTGGTTATCTCATCCTAGTTTTAAGGATCTCCTCATGAATTCTTGGAATGGGGAAATTGATACTTGTAGGGCTCTTGAGCGCCTTCAACTTGCTTTGAAAAGGTGGAATAAAGAGGTGTTTGGTGATGTTAGGAAAAGGAAATTAGACTGACTTGAGGAGCTTCAAAGAATCCAAAACTCGTTGGATATATCACGCTCGGATGCTCCTTTAATAAAAGGAAGCCAAATGCATGAAGAAGTTGGATTCGATTTTAGAGCAAGAGGAAATGATTTGGTTTCAGAAATCACAAGAAAAGTTGATACCTTTGGGCAACAAGAAGACCAAGTTCTTTCATACTTCTACTATTATAAGCCGACAAAGAAACCGAGTGGAGTGTCTAAAGAACAAAGAGGGTAGTTGGGTTTCAGATAAAGTACAACTGGAGACACTTGTTACGAATTTCTACAAACGCGTGAATGCGTTAGAGGATCCCAACTCGATTGTTTCTCCCTTACTGCCGGTTGGTTTCCCTTCATTGTCATCGGATGAGATGAGAACTTTTTCTAAAACTTTTAAATGCACGGAGGTGGAGGCTGCAATACGTAGTATGGGGAAATAAAAAGCCCTAGCGCCGGATGGGTTTCAACCAATTTTTTATCAATATTACTAGGAGGAGGTTGGCTCATCAGTAGTGAACTTCATTCTCAACTTCTTTGCATCTGGTTCCTTACCACCGGGAGCAAATGATGCATTGTTGATCTTGATCATGAAGGTTAATAATCCGGAATGAATTACTCAGTACCATCCAATCAGCTTGTGTAACTTCTTATCTAAGATTGTCACAAAAGCAATGATGATAAGACTGCAACATGTGATGTCGGAACTAATAAGTCCAACCCAATCAAGTTTTATCCCTGGAAGATAGAGTACGGATAACATTGTGGTGGTACAGGAAGCAATTCATTCAATGAGATGCAAGAAAAGTGGGAAAGAGTGGATGCTCTTAAACTAGATCTGGAGAAAGCTTACGATAGAATAAGATGAGATTTTCTAGAGGGTACCCTACTTTCTACCGGGTTACCTAATAACTGGATCTCCTGGATTTTGTATTGTATTAAGAATCCATCGATGATGGTATTGTTGAATAGGGAGAAGACAAAATCTTTCTCTCCTTCTAGAGAACTTAGACAAGGTGATTCCCTCTCACCTTATGTGTTCGTGTTATGCCTCAAAAAACTATGCCACCAGATGGAATTGTCCATTGCTTCTAAGGAGTGAAAACCTATTATCAAAAAGAGGGCCCCAACTCTCGCGTATATGCTTTGCGGATGATCTAATTCTCTTTGCTGAAGCTTTTGCCTCACAGGTTCCGATTATTCGTTTGATTCTCGAGAGGTTTTGTGCGGCATTGGGACAAAAAGCGAGTCTTGAAAACTCGAAAGTTTTCTTTTCTGAGAATGTGAGACGTGAGATGGTTGACCAAATCATAAGAGAAAGTGATATTCAACAAACTCGTAACCTAGGCAAATATTTAGGTATTTCCATGTTACGCAAGCGTGTAAACAAAGATACCTTTACAGAGATTGTTGAGCGAGTTTCATCGCGGTTATTAGGATGAAAAGGACGGTTCTTGAGCCTATCAGGACGTATAATGTTGAGGAAAGTTGTTTTAACATCAATCCCGGTTTATGTTATGAGCATCGTGATCCTAGCGAGTCACATGATTAACCGCCTAGATATTACCTCTCGCTCTTTTGTGTGGGAGAGTACTGCTGAGAAAAGGAAGTATCACTTGGTTTTTGGAGACAGATTGTGCCTTCCTAAATATGAAGGAGGTTTTGGCATTGGTACGCCTTCAACGACGAATAAAGCATTGGTAGAAAAACTAGGCTGGAGATTACTCCATGAGAAGCAGGCTTTATAGGCTAAAACTACAAGGAGTAAGTATCACCTTAGTGAAAAATATGACGCGACTTGGTTAGCACGAAAGGGCCCCCGATCAACAATTTGGCAGAGCGTGGGAATTGGGTTGCGGGATGTTGCCCTCTAAGGGACTTGGATGGGTTGTTGGAAGTGCCCAACGAGTCAATTTTTGGAATGATAAATGGCTATAGCAGGAATCTCTATTCACTCACACATCTTGTGATATACGCGAATCTCTCTTGGCTAAACCTGTGTGTGAATTCTGGCAACAAGGGTCTGGTTGGATTCGGTCTTTGATCTCTCCTTTTGTCTTGGAATCAATTCAACTTTGATTAATGATTGTGGTTCTAGATCAAGTTATTGGTGCCTCTGATCGTATGTCTTGGCTGTATTCATCAGAGGGACGCTTTTTGGTTAAATCTGCGTATAACTTTCTACGCCAAGATAAGCAACAAAAGTAGCAACTGAATACATTTTATTCTCGTCTGCGGAAAATTAAGGTACCGGAGAGAGTCAAAGTTTTTCTCTGGCTTGTGAGTCATCAAGTAGTAATGACTAATGAGGAAAGAGTCCGAAGACACTTAAGCGACTCGGCCTTATGTACAATTTTCAAACTTGACAACGAATCCCTCCTACATGTATTAAGAGATTGTCCGGCGAGTAAAGGCTTATGGCAACGCCTAGTACCGCAGCGCTATGGTGGTACTTTCTTTTCGGTCTCTATATTGAGTTTGTTATTTACTAACTTAGGTGACTCTAAGGAAGCTGGTCGGTTACATTTGCTACATGTATTTGGTGGAACTAGAAATGGCTGTGTCTAGATGTGTTTTGGGAACAACGTACGTGCAGAGATCAGACCCAATTTATTAAAGATTAAGAAAAAGATGTGGCGAAGGCATTCTCAGGTCAAAGAGTCTTGCAAGGTCTGCAGCGGTCCATAACTAGACTGATTTAGTGGAACTCGCCATAGGAGACATGGATTATAAGATCAACACAGATGGTGGAGCTAATGAGAACTCGGGACGAGACACTGTGGGCGGTGTAATTCGAAATACTAATGGCGAGTGGATAGCGGAATTTTCACTCAATCCTGGGATTTGCTCTGCTCCTCTAGCGGAATTGTGGGGGTGTAATATGGGCTGGCTATAGCCTGGGATCGAAGAATTGGATGGGTTGAGCTTGAAGTTGACTCGGAGTCAGTGGTTAATCTTCTCATGCAAGGGATTGGTGATTCACATCCCTTGTCATTCCTAGTACGATTATGCTATGCCTTTATATCTAGGGACTAGTTAGTCCGGATTTCTCATGTTTATAGGGAATCTAATCGTCTTGCGAATGATTTAGCTAACTATGCGTTCTCGTTGCCTTTGAGTTTTCAGTTTTAAAGATTTATCCTCATCAAAGTGCTATGCTTTTGTTCGAGGATGCTAGGGGAACTTCGGTTCCTCATGTTATTCGAGCTTGATTTGTTTAGTTATTATTAATAAAGTGGGGATTTTTCCGCATTGATTCACCAAAAAATATATAAATTAGGCCTATATTGATTTACTTAACCTGATAGATCAATTGTTAATTTTTTTCTTGGTCATATTCTTCTCTTTTCTACATTTATTGGCAATTAATCAATAAGTTTAGAACTTACAATTTAATTTCATTAAAGTTGTACTTTGTCAAAGCTAAGAATTGGTTAGTTATCAGAATTGGTTAGTTATCGTAAGTGGCATTTAGTCTAGTGGTATGGGTAAGTCCACTAAATGGTAGGTGCACTTGCACAATCCGGGATCGAGTCCCGCCGCCTACATTACGCAGGAACTTAGCTATTGGATCGGCCAATTGTGGCCCAATATTATTGACAAAAAAAAAAATTGGTTAGTTATCGAAGAATTAAATAGACAAAAAAGAGTATTTATAATCCATTTAAAGAGTATTTATAATCCATTTTAATACTATTTGTTTATTTATAATTTTGTTAATTGGTGATTTTTTTTAATCGATAGTATTCGATGATTGATTAAATAAGAGTTAAAAAAAATTAAAGAATTATTATAATAGTTACTTTTTCAGTATACGGTGATCGTGTATTGCCCTCCGTAAGGACAAAGAAAAGTTTGATTTATAGTCGAAAATTTGATGTATATATTAAAACATATTAAATTAATTAAAATATCAATATTCTTTAAACTATTCTTTAGTTTACGAATCAGTTGTTGTTACATATATTTATTAACAATTTGTTTATGTGTAGGTAATTGGATAACATAAGATAAAACGATTTTTTGAAAAAAGAATATCCTCCAAACAATATTGATTTGGAAATTTACCATCAGATTCAGCAAAAAAAAAGCATTCTAAGTTATCATCCTGATCAAAGAGATGAGGTGCGGCGTAGATTTTGACTAGATGACCTTTTCAACCTCGTAGTCATAATTTAAAACAAAAACCAATATGAGGTGTGTTACGGCATTTTAATTCACCGTGGTTTGATCAGTATGCTGATTGGTTAGACAATAGTGTGGAAAAGGATAAAGTTTTTTTCTTGTGTTGTTAGCTGTTCAGAGATCAAGCTGGAAAACAAGGTAGAAGTGATGCTTTTGTGTCAGCTGGTTATTCTAGTTGGAACAAGACCTATGGATTCACTAATCATGTTGGGGATCATACTACTTTTCACAGTGATGCCAAGAATAAATGTGACAATTTTATGTAACAAGGTCAGTCTATCATATATGCATTACATAAGCAAACTAATGATGTGAATATGAGTATCGAATTAGGTTGAGTGCTTTGGTTGATATTTCCAGACTCTTGTTACATCAAGGATTACCTTTTTCTGGACATGATGAGACAGATGATTCAATAAATAAAGGTAATTTCTTAGCGCTTCTCAGATATACAGCTGGTCAAAATGAGGATTTAAGGAAGGTTGTGTTGAAATATGCTCCTAAAAATAATCAAATGACATCTCCTCCAATTCAAGAAGACATTGTGCATTGCTTTGCTGAAGAGGTAACTAAATCTATTATCCAAGAAATTGATAATGATGTCTTTGGTTTGTTGGTCGATGAATCTTTTGATGTTTCAGATAAAGAGTAGATGGCTGTGGTTTTTTGCTTTGTTGATATGTTTGGAAAACTAAAAGAGAGGTTTATTGGCATTAATCACGTGAAAGAGCATCTTCTTTGGTTTTGAAAGATGCTATTGATTATTTGTTTGCCAAACATGGCTTGATTTTGATAAAGCTAAGAGGACAAGGCTATGATGGAGCTTGCAATATGATGGGAGAATTCAATGGATTGAGGTCATTGATTAGAAAGATATTAGTTCTGCATATTATGTTCACTTTCTTGCTTATCAACTTCAGTCGGTTGTTGTGGCAGAAGCAAATAAAAATCATTTTGAAGTTGGAGATTTTTTTTTGACATGGTTTCCCTTCTATTTAATGTGGTTGGAGCTTCATAAAAAAGAAAAGATATGATTCAAGAATCAAGAATTTTAATACAAAGATCTGAACATACTTGTTGGAATTCACATTATAAGACCTTACTGCGACTTGATGAGTTGTTTTAATCAATCATTGAAGTTCTTGAATATATCCAGGCTGAAGGCACAAACACCACCAAAAGAAGAAAAGCATATGGTCTTCTCAAATATTCCACACTTTTGATTTTGTTTTTTATCTACATATAATGATGATTATTTTGGGACTTACCGACAATTTATCAAAAGCTTTACAAAAACGAGACCAAGATATCTTGAATGCTATTTCATTGGTGTATTCTACTAAGAGACAGTCGCATAAGCTTAGAAATAATAGATGTGATGATTTTCTTGCTAAAGTTTTCTCTTTCAATGAGAAAAATAATATTAAAGTTCTTAATATGGATGATGAATTTGTTGATTCGAGAAGACCAGAAAAAGACAAACATAACCAACTTGCATCATTATAAAGTGGATTGTTTCTACACTGTCTTAGACATGCAACTTCAAGACTTCAATGATCATTTTAATGAGTTTAATTCAGAACTACTTGTTTGCATGGCAGCCTTAAATCCGATAGATTCTTTCCAATAGTTTGTTAAATCAAGGTTGAAGAGATTAGCTTAGTTTTATCCTGATGACTTTAGTTCTATAGAGTGCAAATTTCTTGATCAACATCTTGGTATCTATCTTGATAACTTGCAACAAGATGAAAGATTTGCTATTCTCAAAAGTCTTGGTGATCTTGCTTGTGTTATGGTGGAAACAAAGAAGCATATATCTCATCTTTTGGTTTATTGACTTTTAAAGATGGTTCTAATCCTACGTGTTTCGACTGAAATCGTTGAAAGATGCTTCTCTACAATGAATATTGTGAAGACTTATTTGAGTAATCCTATTGGTGATACATTTTAAAGTGATTGTCTAGTTTATTTTATTGAAAAACAAGTACTTGACAGTGTGACTAATGAAATAGTTATACAAAATTTTCATAATATGAGTGAGCGTAGGATATGTCTTTAACATAATTATTTGTAATGATATTTATTAAGGTTATCATATATTTTAAAAAAAAAATATTTTGACCCCCATAGATCAAAATCATGGCTCCGCCACTGGTCACGACTCATGTTTTTCTTTTGAGGTCTTGAGCATATTGTGTTGCTGCTCACTCATAGCAAGGTGAAGCTCATAATCGTTGTTCACAGTGGGAGCTTCTCGGATCGCATACAAGGTGTCACGATTCCCTTTTTAGTCACTCCTTACTGTTGTAAACTCATTTGTCTTCCAAGAGTATCATCTTGTGATGGTTATGCACATCCAAAGGAGGAGGACTTCTTGTTCTCCTATTGTTTCCATCAACCTAGGGCATACCTGATAGCAAAGAGAAAGTTGGAGATGGACATTTATTCTTGGTAAGAAAGTGTCCACCATTGACAGACTCAACAAACAGATCACTACTAGTTACACACATAGGCAACTTGCGTATGATGGTTGTGGCTGTAACGGTTTTGGCAGCGGCAGTCTAGATTGTGTGTGGTGTACAACTTGCTTTAGGGCTCGACAAATGGGACATGGAGCAGCTAGCCAAAAAGTCTTGGACCGCAATCTTCATTCTTTTCGTCTGCCTTTACAGGCGGATAAATTCTTGGTTGTCCGGATAGAAATAAAACATGACAAAAACAAATAGATCTAGAGATTCATGGTTACCTTGGTGGGGGGTGGATCTGACAGGGCGCTAGAAGTTGATCAAACTAGCTCTCATACCACTTGTAGTACAGCACACAACAAACACAATAAAGGAGATGTCGATAAGATCTACCAAAGATGGGCAGATTCATGGAAGAGAATAGAAGGCAAAGATGGAAGCATCAATGGATAGGTCTAAGCTCACCTTCAGATCTGGATAATCTTTTGGGACCCTGCTTACACTAAAAACCAAAGTTATAAATGAGCCATATATTCAAAAACTTCATAGTAATGGACTTTTGAACTCAATTGATTTTGAATCATTTGAAATATGTTAGTCTTGCTTATTAGGAAAAATGACTAAAACTCCTTTTTACCGGTCATAGTGAAAAAGCCAAAGACTTGTCGGAACTTATACATACAGACGTATGTTGACCAATGAGTATAAATACTAGAGGAAACTACTTGTACTTCATAACATTTTTGGATGACTATAGTAAATATTGTTATCTTTACTTAATGAAACATAAATCTCAATCTTTTGAAAAGTTTAAAGAGCTTCAGAATGAAATACAAAATCAGCTTGGCAAGAAAATCAAAGCTCTTTGATCGGATCAAGGTGGAGAATATTTGAACCAATCTTTTAATGATCATTTAAGAGAATGTGGAATTTTTTCACAACTTACTCCACCAGGAACTCCACAACTGAATGGTGTATCAGAGAGAAGAAATCAAACTCTATTAGATATGGTTCAATCCATGATGAGTCACACAGATCTTCCATTGTCTTTTTTGGATTTGCTCTAGCAACGTCTTCGTTTGAGCTCAATAGATGCCCATAAAAATCAGTTGAAAAGACACCATATGGTATGTGGACTGGACAAACTTGTCTTTTATGAAAATTTTGGGTTGTGAAGCTTATGTTAAACGTTTGTTTTCTGATAAGCTTGGACCCAAATCTGATAAAGACCACTTTGTTGGTTATCTGAGAGGTAAATATTTCTACAACCCTTTGAGAACAAAGTGTATGTTGCTCAAAAATGTGTTTTTCCTAAAAGAGAATTTCTATCTAAGAGAAACAGTGGGAGTAAAGTACAACTTGAAGAAGTTTGAGAAACCTAAGAGATTTCTCTGAATCTTGAGGAAGAGAATCAACTAGATCTATGAAGAGTTGTAGAAGAATCTAGACCTGTGCAACCTGAGGTGCATAGGTCCGAAAGGATTTGTTATGAACATAATAGTTATGGTGTATGGGTGACAGATCATTATATATTGCTCATAAAGAGTGATAGACCTACATCTTTTGAGGAAGCAATGATGGGCCCCAATTTTAGAAAATGGCTAAAAGCCACTAGATCTGAAACAGACTCCATGTATGTGAACAAAATATGGTCTTTGGTGGATTTACCAGATGGTGCTGAAGCCATTAAGTTCAAACAAATTTTCAAGAAGAAAACCGACATGCATGGTAATGTATAGATTTATAAAGTTAGTTTGGTGGCGAAAGGTTACAAGCAGATTTATGGTATTGACTATGATGAAACATACTCCCTAGTTGTAATACTTAATTCTATTCTGATTCTCCTAGCAACGGTCGCTTATTATGATTATGAGATTTGGAAAATGTAAAAATAGCTTTCCTTAGTGGAGACCTGGAAGAGGATGTGTACATGACACAACTTGAAGGTTTCATATCTCCCAAAAATTCAAGGAAGATAAGCAAACTTTAACGCTCAATATATAGCTTGAAGCAAGCACCTTAGAGTTGGAGTCTTAGTTTCAATGAATCTGTCAAAGCGTTTGATTTTATAAGAAATGAAAAAGAACCATGTGTTTTTAAGAAGACTAGTGAGAGTGCGGTTCTTTTCTTAGTATTATATGTAGATGACATACTACTCAATGGAAATGATACCCTTTTGCTTCAGTATGTATAGGCTTGGCTAGGAAGTTGTTTCTTAATAAAAGACATGAGAGAAATGTAACGCCCGCATTCCGTAGACCTTTGGGTGATTCTGGATTGGTTCAAGAGAAGTGGATAAGTTACGATGGAGATAGTCAAGCTGGATGGACCAAAGGTTGAGTTTCAATCAAGAAGAGACAATGGGAATCCGAACGTACAAGAGAAATCATTCAAGTCCGTGAAAATTTAGCTAAGTATGGAAATTTGGACAAGTCCATGATTTTTGGACATCATGGTCAGATTCGGACGTTCTAACCAGACCAACAGACATTTTGACCAGACTGGTCGTGGTTTGGACATGTTTGCAGATTTTTCTGGCCTGGCAGATCGACCTTCGGACAAGAGTTGGTATTTGGAAAGGTTTGGTCCGTGTTCGGACAGGAAATGTGCATGTCCAGACGGGTTGGGTTGAGGATTGGCTAAGCCGGTCTAGAGCCATTACGGCCGGATTTTAGCACAGATCGAAGCCGATTCAGACTACGTAGAATTGGATCCGGTCCGACTGAAGGGAACTAGGGTTAGGGTTTCGCCACCCAAAACTCTATAAAAAGACGCCTAAAATCGCCATAATAACCTAATTTCGCAAACACTCTAAGTAAAGAACGAGAAAGTTTTCTAAGAAGCCTTAAGGGTGATTTTAATCGGGCTTGGGCGAGGAAAAGTTTGATCATGGTTGAGTTGGGCGAGTTATGTGTAATCAGGATTGAACTAGCGTCAAGAAGTGTCAGAAAAGGCTAAGGCAAGGGTGAGTTGTGACCGTGGCTTAATCGGGGTTCAATTTCCGGTAATAGATAGGAATAAGTCTTAGACGGGTTAGGAATGATTGCTTGTCTGTATATATTCTGACTGATTGATGACTGTTTTTGTCCCAGAATGTTACTTTGGCTAACTCGGGTGAATCTGGGTAGCTAAACTAACAGTTTTGGGCGAACTCTGTGCATGAATACTGCTTGTTCTCTGACTTGATGTATTTATTGTTTGATTGTGATTTCTGGTTTGGCCTAGTAAGACGAGATGACAAACTCACTAAGCAATTTTATTGATTATCCAATCTGCGTGATTGCAAGTAATGAGTCAACTGATGACCGTGAAAGTGGCTAAGTATGAGCGAGACCAAGGCGAGATGGTGGAAGGATAGAATAAGATTGGGATTAATGGGTCTGGTTACATTTTTAAGGAGATTTTAGCAAACAGTTGTTGTACTAGAACCACATTTGAATGAGTTTATGCATTATTTGGGTCTTATCAAACCGTCACAAGTCAAATTTTGACTAAGTAAATAAAGGAACATAGTCTGGTTAAGTGTCTGGTCTGCCCATGGCCAGACTGAATCAAATCTAGATGTAGACATCTCGAGTTAGGGTGTCACATTTTGGTATCAGAGCCAGGTTTGGCTCTAGGAGAGTCTGCTATTGCATAAACGGGTTAGATAATTGAAATCCATCCTCCTCACACCAAGGTTTTGCAGTAAGTCTGACATGTGTTATGTGGGTGTGTATCGAACTAAATTTGTAAGAGGGACTAACTTAGTGAATCTGGTCACTATAGATGGCTAAGAGTAACTGAACGAGAAGACAAAATGTTGGGAATGAGGAAACTTCCTGAGTTACTGTCGAAAGGTCTAAGGAAGAGGATGTCTGTAGTGTGGAGAATCGGAAAAGTGTTGAAAGAAGTGAGCAAGGGCAGTCTGGATCACAACAGCTTCCCAACGCAAGTACTAGTACTAAGAATCCAGTTGGGATGAATGATGTGTTTCCCTTGTTGACTCAAGTCTTGGAAAGACTGCCTGCTGTAGCACCTGCTACATTTGTGCCACCACGGGTGAATACTGTAACGGTGGAGAATACGGTCGAGGAGGCCCAAGCCATGGTCACTCCATCGTACTTGCAGATGATGGATCATATGCAAAAGCTGGGAACTAATTTTTTCTTTGGTGGTGCAGAGCCGATTGAGGCAGATGAGTGGAAGAGTCGGCTTGAGAGAAACTTTAGCTCTATCTGTTTCTTGGAAGAGTTTAAGCGTGACATTGCAGTCCACTACCTGGTAGGGGATGCGCATAATTGGTGGCAAGGGGTATCAGGCCATATGGTGAACCCAAACTGCAATTGAGAAACGTTCTGTAAGGAATTTCAGGCAAAGTACTTCCATCCTGAAGTGTTTGATCGACTAGAGAGAGCCTTTTTGGATCTCTGTCAAGGATCAATGTCCATGAGGGAATATGATACCGAGTTTAACAACCTCAGGCAGTATGCATGTCGTGAGTTGGATGAGGAAAGAGTCCAGGTGCATCACTTCATGCGTGGACTACGGCTTGAACTCCAGAATGTTTGCCAAGTCCGAAACTACAATTTGGTTGCCAAATTAGTGTAAAAGGCAGTGGAGTTGGAAAGTGGGCTGGAAGAAGCCAAGTTGATGGGGGAAAGGAAGCAAGTCCAGACTGTACCACAAGTCCGATCCGGGAGTGGTTCTGGACCGAAGTACAAAGAAAGTGGAAGGGAATGCACCGGTTAAGCCGGTTGTTGCCTGCAGTGCATGCAAAGTCTGTAGGAAGGAGCACTCTGGAACGTGTAGAGTTGCTTTTGTTGCGTGCTTCTGATGTGGTAGTGCGGAGCACAGGGTTTGGGATTGCCTGAAAGAGGACTTGAGGGGAAAAGATGTCCGAATCGATGGTGCCAAGGTGTGCTACAATTGTGGTGAAGTTGGGCACATCAAGCTGAATTGTCCAAAACTGATGCAGTCATCGGGAAACGGGCAAGTGAAGGACAACCACCACTACCATCGCCTCCTGAGAGGCAAGCGTTGATGCTGAGAGCTTACTCGATGGTTGCGGATCCATCAGACCAGAACACAGCACACCCAATTACCAGTAACTACTGTCAATTACCTTGGCATTTTTTTGCGGTGAACTTGCTTGCTTGTGTTGTGTGAAATAGGGTCCTTAGCATTCTAGCCAAAAGTGTAGGAACCGTAAACATGGGTGGTGAGGCAACCCATGTACTGTTTTGATTCCGGGATGACACATTGTTTTGTACACCCAATGATGGTTGGTACTAATGGGTTTCAGAAAGAACTCGGGGAAGGTAGTGGGGTAGTCCAAGCCACTGACAGACAAGTAATGAAAATCTTGAGGAATGTTCGGAATGTCTCGGTGCTTATAGAGGGAGTAAGCATGCCAGCTGATCTTGTGATATGCCAAGTAAAGTCTTATGACGTGATCTTGAGAATGGATTGGCTCGGAAGGTATAAGGCACACTTAGACTGCCATCACGATCGAGTTTAGTTTGAGAATGGTGGGAATCAGCTAGTTTTTTAGGGAATCCGATCCACCTCAGAAAGTCTGATTATTTTGGCTATCCAGGCATAACGGATAGTTGAGCAAGGGTGTGAAGTGTACTTGGCTACGATCACAACTGCAGAAGTTGGAACGGACACAGAATTTAAGGACATTCTCGTGGTGGTTGAGTTCGAGGATGTGTTCGCGACAGTGATGGGTTTACCACCACCTTAGTCTGATCCTTTCACGATTGAGTTAGAACCTAGAACAGCTTCGATCTCCAAGGCACCTTATCAGATGGCGCCTCCAAGATGGCGGAGTTAAAGAGGCAGCTTAGCAAATTGATGGATAAGAGATAAATTCGACCGAGTAGTTCATCATGGGGCACATCAGTGCTGTTTATTAAGAAGAAAGATAACACATTTAGGTTGTGCATTGATTACCGTGGGTTGAACAGAGTTATGGTAAAGAACAGGTACCCTCTTCTGCGGGTAGACGAGTTGTTGGACCAACTCAGACGTGCTACCTTGTTCTCAAAGATTCACCTGGCCTCAAGTTATCATCAGATCCCAATCACAAAGCCAGACGTTTGGAAAATAGCCTTCCGGATAAGGTACGGACACTTTGAGTTCGTGGTCATGCCTTTTGGGCTGACTAATGCACCGGCTGCCTTCATGAAACTGATGAACGACGTGTTCAGAGAATTATTGGACAAATTCGTGATCATCTTCATAGATGATATTCTGGTTTACTCTAAGTCTCCAAAGAGCATCAAGGTCACTTAAGGATGGTTTTGGGGAAATTGAGAGAACACAAGTTGTTCGGTAAGCTAAGCAAGTGCTGCTTTTGGCAAAGGAAAGTTAGATTCTTTGGTCATATGGTTCGGATAAGAGAGTGTCCGTGGATCTAGAAAAAATATAGACAATTTCAAAATGGCCTAGACCCTTGAATGCATCAGAGGTAAGAAGTTTTCTTGGTTTGGCTAGATATTACCAACGGTTTGTTAAAGGCTTTTCAAACATGGCGCAACCTATGACTCAGCTCACTGGGAAGGATGTCCCTTTTAAATGGACTGGGGAGTACGAAAAAGGTTTCTCGAAGCTTAAGGACATGCTAACGAGTACTCCAGTTTTGGCCTTGCCAAAACCGAATGAGCCTTATGTGGTTTACACGGACGCATCACAAATGGGATTAGGTTGCGTTTTGATGCAGCATGGGATGGTGATTGCTTATGCATCATGACAGTTACAGAAACATGAAGTGAATTACCCCACTCATGATATAGAATTGGCCCTGGTGGTTTTTGCCTTGAAGATATGGCAATCCTACCTTTACGGTGGGAAGGTTCAAGTATTCACGGACCAAAAAAGTTTAAAGTACATCTTCACTCAGACGGATATGAACCTAAGGCAAAGACGATGGATGGAACTTATTGCAGAGTATGACCTAGACATATATTACCATCCGGATAAAGAAAACTTAGTTGCGAATGCTTTAAGTCGGAAAAGGATAGATGTGGACTTTGAAAAGGAATTAGAAAGGCTGATTAGCATGGTTGGAATGTTGAGTCTATCAGCCTTAACGATGAAAGAAAAACCTTTGGGTTTGGGTGCAGCGGATCAGGCTGACTTATTGAGTAGAGTTTGGATGGCTCAGGAAAAGGATGAGAATCTAAACAAGGTTGCAAAGAAAAATAAGACCAAGTACCAGACTTCGAATAACGGAACCATTCTGGTCAATGGCCAAGTGTGTGTTCCAAATGATCAGGGATTGCAGGAAAAATCCTTAAGGAAGCACATCAGTCGAAGTTGGTATTCCATCCAGGGTCGATTAAAATGTACCGTGATCTGAAAAAAGTACTATCATTGGGCTGGAATGAAACGTGATGTGGATAAATGGGTATCCAAATGCCCAACTTGCCAACTGGTTAAGGCAGAACACCAAGTTCCTATGGACTGTTACAATGCTTACCTATCTCGTAATGAAAATGGGACATGGTAACGATGGACTTCATCACAGGATTGCCAATGTGTGATAAGAAATATGTAATATGGGTAATAGTGTACCGATTGACCAGGTCTGCACACTCCGTTGCGGTCAATAGAACAGACAGGGCTGAAAAGTTAGCTGAGATCTATGTAAGAGAGATAATTTGGTTGCATGGAGCACCGGAAAGCATTCTATCGGACCGAGATGCTAAGTTATGTTCAGCGTTTTGGAAAGCATTTCAGTCCAACTTAGGGACCAGGGTCCATACCAGTACAACCTATCACCTGCAGACAGACGGTCAGTCAGAACGAACCATCCACACATTTGAGGATTTGTTGCGGGCGAGTGTGTTGGATAAGGGCGGTAAGTGGGAGGAGCACTTACCTTTAGCCGAGTTCGCGTATGACAATAGTTATCACGCAAGCATTGGAATGTATCCATATGAGGCACTGTATCGACGGCCTTGTCAAACCCTGCTATGTTGGACGTAGGTGGGGGAACGAAGCATATATGGGCGAGATTTCATTAAGGACACAATAGAAAAGATACAGATGGTTAAGCTAATATGAAAGCAGCCCAAGACGGACAGAAGAGTTATACAGACAAGCAAAGGAATGAGCTTGAGTTCGTAGTGGGTGAATTGGTTTACCTCAAGACAGTCATGTACAAGGGTAAAGAGCGGACAGTACGATCAGCTAGTTAGTGCCAAGGTACATGGGGCCTTATAAGATTCTGGAAAGGATTGGGAAAGTGGCATATAAGATGGAATTGCTCATGGAACTAGAGGTTTTTTCACAACGTGTTCCATGTTTCAATGTTGAAGAAGTGTTTGGGCAATGGAGAACGAGTTGTTGTCAAACCCCCAAGGAACTTAAGAGAAAATTTGACAGTTGAAAGTACTCTAGTTTGAATCTTGGATAGTAAGGTCAAGGCAAACCAAAGGAAGAAAACCAGAATGGTGCAGATTGAATTGAACGGCGATGGTGATGTCAAGATCACGTGGTAACCGGAAGTCAGAATAAAAGAAAATTTTCCTAAGTTATTTGAGAAACAAAAGGCTAGACCATCCAAGGCTTAGATTCGGGGACAAATCCTTTGAAGTGGGGGAGACTTGTAACAACCGCGTTTTGTGGACCTTCGGGTGATTCTAGATTGGTTCAAGAGAAGTGGGTAAGTTGGGACAGAGATGGTCAAGCTGGATGGACCAAAGGTTGAGTTTCAGTCGATAAAAGGCATTAGGAATCCGAACCTACAAGAGAAATCAGTCAAGTCCAAAATTCAGCTAAGTATGGGAATTCGGACAAGTCTGTGATTTTTGGATAGCATGCTCGGATTCAGAGAAGTTGGTCAGATTCAGACGAAATGGATGTTTCGACCAGATCGGTTGTAGTTCGGACATGTTTCCTGATTTTTCGGGCCCGGTAGGTCAACCTTTGGACAATGTTAGAGTTTTTTGGACAATGGTTGCTATTCGGACAGGTTTTGGTCCATGTTCAGACAGAAAAGGTGCATGTCCAGATGGGTTGGGTCAAGGATTAGCTAAGCCGATCTTGAGTTGGTATGGCTAGATTTTACCGTGAATTGAAGCCGGTTTAGATTAAGTGGAATTGGACCCAGTCCGACCGAAGGGAAGTAGGGTTAGGGTTTCGCCACCCAAAACTCTATAAATAGATGCCTAAAATCGTTGTCATAACCTAATTTCACGAAATACTCAAAGTAAAGAATGAGAAAAGTTTCTGCGAAGGCTTAAGGGCGATTTTGATCGGATTTAGGCGAGAAAAAAGTTGCTTGTTGTTGAGTTGGGCGAGTTCAGTGCAATCAGGATTGAACTAGCGTCAAGAGGTGTCAGAAAAGGCTAAAGCAAAGGTGATTTTGTGACCGTGGGTTAATTTGGGTTCGTTTGTGGACAATAGATGGGATTAAGCGGGTTAGGATTGCTTACTTGTTTGTATATTCTGACCAATTAATTACTATTTTCGTCCCAGAATGTTACTTTGGCTGCCTTGGGTGAATCTGGGTAGCTAAACTGACAGTTTTGGGCGAACTTTGTGCATAAATACTGCTTGTTCTCTGACTTGATCGATTTATTATTCGATTGCAATTTCTGGTTTGGCTTGGACCTTAATTAGATTCGAGTTCACCAAAAAATAACCGACTCAGTAAGCAATTATGTTGGTTATCTAATCTGCGTGATTGTAGGTAATGAGTTAACCGATGGCCGTGAGAGTGGCTAAGTAGGAGCGAGACCAAAGCAGGATGGTGAAAAAATGGAATAAGACTGGGATTATTGGGTCTACTTACATTTTTAATAAGCATTTAGCAAACGATTGTTGTACTATAATCCCATTTGATTGAGTTTATGCATTATTTTAGGCTTATCAAACCGTCACAACTTGAATTTTGATTAAGTAAATAAAGGAACGTAATCTAGTTAAGTGTCTGGTCCGCCCATGGCCAGACTGAATCGAATCTGGACGTAGACATCTCAAGTTATGGTGTCCCAAGAAACCTCTTGTATTCTTGGAATAAGAATCTAGATAGATAGACTAACAAGCTTATTGGACTATGCCAAGATACTTATATAGATAAGGTTTTGCACAGGTTTAATATGCAGGATTCCAAGAAAGGTCTTTTACCAATGTCTCATGGTGTAACTCTCAGCAAATCGCAGTATCCTTCAACACATGATAAGAGATAACACATGAGTAGAATCATGTATGCTTCTGCTATCGGATCTATTATGTACGTTATTCTTTGTACTCATCTAGATATTGCATGAGCTTTAAGCATGACATAGATACCAACAAGATCCAGCTGAGAGGCACTAGACTGCAGTCAAAAACATCAATAAGTATTTAATATAAACTAAGGATAAATTCTAGGTTTATGGAGGAAGTGATGAGCTTGTTGTGAGTGGTTACATTGATGCTAGTTTTAAGACGGACAAAGATAATTTTAATCATAATTTAGATTCATCTTTTGTCTTAATGGAGGCACAGTGAGTTGGAAAGGTTTCCAGGCAAAACACCATGGCAAACTCTACTAGGGAAGCTAAATACATTGCTGCTTGGAAGCGCCAAGAGAAGCTGTTAGTATACAATTTCATTGTTGAACTAGGTGTGGTTCCTAATATCTCTTGTCTCATTGTTCTCTATTCTAATAAAGTGGAGCCATCGCTCAAGCAAAGGAACCTAGATCACACCAGTAATCCAAGCACATAGAAAGATGAGATTATCTCATTTGTGATAATATTGATTGAGAAGATGTAAAGATTAACAAATTATCAATGGATGTAAATGTTGTCGATCCGTTGACCAAAACCTCTTCCAAGATCTAAGCATGACATCCGTACAACTGCTATAGGCATTAGATTTCTTAAGATGTGATCTTGTATTGAGTGGGAAATCATATATATGTTTAATATAATGTTCATGTTTACACACTTTTGTTTGTGTTTTTAAATTAATAGAATTTGAATTAGATTTATTTAATTGTTAGTTAATAAATAATGGTCCCAAAATGATTTGTCATTCTTATAGATCATCATGTACATGACTTGATCATGAAACTCTATAAGTGGTAAATGATGAAATCATTGGAGAGTCCGAGTAAAGGTTATTAACATAGGACATTAATAATAGTTAAGGACTAGTATGTGAGGTGATTGATTACTAAGTTTCATGAAGTCATTTGATATGCTCTAGCGAAGTAAATCATATAGATATGTGTTATAGAACACAATATTGGGCTGACCCGCAATGAGATATCTACAAAATTGTTTTACAAGTGTCATAAGATATTTCCGTTACGACAATAGAGGGTAATCCTTTGATATAAGTTTATTATGGTTTCTTGCTAATGGATTGGTTCACTTTAGTATTATCAAACGTCAGTCGTAAAAGATGATTGTAAAGATATTGATTGGGTGTGCCACAAATTTTGTAAAGGAACATAGTTAGAACAAGATGATATTTGTTCCTCCTATATAACAGGAGATAAATGTCTCTTGATCTATTATAGATTTGATACCGTGAAATGCATGATCGTGCTCAAACGAGATGAATGTCAGTCATTTCTTTGATTAGTATAAATCCTATTTTGTTTTGATGTTAGCAAAATAAGTTCGTTTCCCTTAAATATTCAGTTTGATATTTGTTACAAATGCAGTTTATTATTGGTTACAAATGTTTCTGTGTTTTGGCCAAAGACATTGTTTATACCATTTATCTGATTTAACACTTTTGCGTGGGACAATAAACAAACGTTGGTGGTTAAAATCCCAATTCACTTGTCATGTTAAACTTTTTGTACATATAAGAGAGAATTTGAACTACGCCTATCTGGAATATACCTATCTGGAATATACCTAATAGGGATAACATGGTTAAACACTAGTTAAAACCTATAAGAAATAATCCTAAGATTACATGTAATTTTGTTAACAAAATTTAAAAGACTGACTAATCACAACTAAACAGGAACCCAAGAAGAAGAAGCATAAAGAGTTCGACCTTTCCAACCTTGTAACAACCATTTACTATTTTCATCAACCACAAAGTCTTTATGATAACGCCATTTCTTCAGCTTTTCCCTTAACCAATCAACAAACTCAGCTTTAACTGGTTTCTGCTTAAACCCTGCCCTAACCATCCTCACCTGCCATTGCCTGTACGTCTCTGGTCTCTCTACACGATCAGCTTCTTCGCAGGCTATCACATTCATTGCCTCTCTCCCGTAAAACTCCCTCTCGAACCTAATCCTCTCTTCGTTATTCCGAGGTAACGTGGAATCAAACATGTCAAAGAGAGAGGAGTAGTGATAAATAGCTTCTTTGAACCTCGAAATGAAGAAAGGTGCGTTGAAAGAACCGTTGACGATGGAGTGGATAAAAACGTCTGGATTCATCTTCCTTATCAGTTTCAAGATAGCATCTCTCGGGCAAATCTCTTCGCT
The DNA here is from genome assembly GCA_900406435.1 of Lepidium aucheri. NCBI lineage: Eukaryota > Viridiplantae > Streptophyta > Magnoliopsida > Brassicales > Brassicaceae > Lepidium > Lepidium aucheri. The sequence goes on from OVBA01002016.1 coordinate 34,463, forward strand.
TCCTGTCTCGTCTTGAAGGTTCTTGAGCCTGAGTCCAGCGTTTACTGCTAAGACTTCGTTTGCTCGTATGTCAAGCTCCTTGATCCGGATCGTATCCCAGTTCTGAGATGCAATGGCTTTGTACTCAAATGGGACATTAAACCGTTTACAATACTCTGCTAGTCTCCGTCCAGTCTCCTCTATTCGTTCTGCTGGGCGAAATCCGCGCTGAGGCAGCTCGATTCCTGTAATCCTGAGTTTTAGCGTTATATCTTTCTGATTTGAAAGGTATTTGATAAACATAGGCCACTGAAAGCCGTAGAGAATCCCAAAATCGACTATATGAAGAACAGATGCACCTTTAGCCACATCAAGAATCATACTAAAGGAGAAGAAATACATGAAGGTCACAAACGGAGACGAAGAAAGATAAACTCGGTATGCTTTAAGTGTATCCGCAGCGGTTTCTTTCAACGAGGTTATAGCATTGTAATAAGTCTGGATCACAAGACCAGTGCTTCCCTGTAGACGCGCCTCAAGTGCATTGGCAAAACAATGGGCAAGTCTTTGCGACCCATCGCCCAGAGGAGAAGATTGTTGCTTTATCTGCAGTAGCAAATCACGAGCCGTGGTTTCATCGCCAGTAGAAATGGCTTGTGCACAGAGAGTGAGAAGTGTACGGAAATCAACTACTTGACTCTTCTTCCCTCCTTTATTCTTCTTTTTTCCTTCTCTTTTCTTGTCACTGTGAATTGCTTGAATCTCAGTCTGCGGATCGCATTCCTCATCCCGAAGCAAAACCTCATCGAACATCTCTGTTATTTTCTCATCTTCCACATAACTTGCAGCTTGCTTGCTACTCCTTGTTTCCTCAAAATCCAACACTTCCCTCTCATGATACTTCTCAGCTCTTGCGAGATCCGATCCCATCTCTTCTTTAACCGAAACAGGACTATCGGTTTCCAGATTGATAACCCATTGGTCACTATTGGGAAGAAATTTCCTGGCTACCTCAAGCCCTTTCTTAAACTGTTGAGCTGACTCTACATCACTAAACATACTCCTGACCAGAATCTCATTCACAGGCTGACCGATTTGTGGAGTTGACCAGCTTGCATCTCTAGAGTTGCTACTAGTAGTAATCATTGGATCAGGACTAATGGACTGAGATTGAGAATCTGTTATCACTTGTTGCAACATCTCTTCGGTTTTGCGTAAAGCCAATGAATCATAGAACATAGATTGTTTATAATCCCCAATACTCTCTTCCATAAGAATCTGGCTCACATATTTCAACAGTGTATCAGATGGAGGAGAGTTATGTTGTTCTACTGGATCAGCAAAAAAATTAGGGTTACGATCAAAATCACCAGATGAATTGAGTAAAATGTTATTCTCATCGGAACACTCGAAGGCGTCAAGAGATTCAAAGAAGTTGGGATCCATTGATCAAAACCCTAATCAAGAGATATGGTTGCTGCTCTGCAATAGAACCCGCATAGAAAACTAACCCAAGAAGAACACAAAAACAGAGAGGGTCAAAATTTTAGTTAATGAAAAGAGATATAAAATAAATTCAAATTTTATGTTACAGAAGCAACCAATAATTGAGTTTACTACAAATGTGGAAGAACACACGAGAAACACGGGAAGTACTGATGTCGTTGCTTACCTTAGTTGATTGATGAAGGAAGTGGAAACAATCTGATGATGTACGAGGTAAAGAGTAATGATATTTTTTAGATTATTTCAGATGTGTTTATGGTTCGAAGACAGGTTTGCTTCAGGACAGTGTTCACATGAAGTTTTTGCAGGAAATGATAAATTTTCGAGAAGGAGACAAGTCTTGTGCTACTTGTAAACCAGAAGTCAAACAGACTTTGTTGGTAGCTCTTTTGACTTGTCTGTGCAAACTGGGCCTTTGGCCCAATTCTTTTTTACATATTAGTCTTAAAATTTATATAACAGTAGCATTTGTTTATTTTATAATAATAATAAAAATTTATCAAAGATTATTATTAGTTTGATTTAATTTAAATATAAAAAAAAATTTAACTTAAATATATAAAGGTATAATAATTAAATTTAATAAAATCATGAAAGCTAAACATAAATATTTTTTAATGAAACTATAGCGTTAACTTATTTGTATCTTTTATAATAATAACAAAAAATTATTTATTTCTTAATAGGATTCTTTACTTGATTATTCTTATTATTTTTATTTACATAATATTATTAGTTTGTTTTAACTTTAATATATAAAGATTTATTTTAACTTCAATATATAAAAATATAATAATTAAATATAAAAAATATTAAATAAAGTAAAGATTAAATATAATAAAAACTTTGGAAATTATTCACTAAAGAATTTCCCGCAAGAAAAATATTTTTTTCAACAAAAAAAAAAGAAATTTTCCGCCAAATATTTTTCCGATTTGGGAAAAAAATTTCCCGCCAAAAATTTTTACAAGGGAGTTTATAAGAGAAATTATAAAATTTATAAGGCTTTATAAGAGACCTTATAAAACTTAAAAGACTTTATAAGAGACTTTATAAAATTTATAAGACTTTATGATAGAGTTTATGTAATTTATAAGATTTATAAGATAGCTTATTAAATTTATAAGGTGTTTATAAAAAAATTATAAAATACTTATAAAAATTCATAAATGTTTATAAAAATTTATAAAGTGTTTATTAAAATTTATAAGGTGTTTATAAAAATTTATAAAGTATTTATAAAAATTTATAAGGCTTTATAAAAGAGATTATAAAATTTAATAAAGTATTTATCAAAATTCATAAGTGTTTATCAAAATTTATAAGGCTTTATAAGAGAGCTTATAAAATTTATAAAATGCTTATAAAAAATTTATAAGGTGTTCATAAAAATTCATAAGGCGTTTATAAAAATTTATAAGGTGTTTATAAAAATTTTGTAAAATTTATAAGCAAACTTATAAAAATTTTGACGAAAAATTTTTTTTTTGGGGAAAAAGATTTTTTTACAAAAAAATATATAAAAAAATTTTGAGGGTATTTTGGTCATTTTCTTTAATGAGGTGCATTTTTGAAAAAATAAATTTCAAGAAGCATTTTTGCAAAGAAGTACACTAAAAAGATCATTTCTCAAAATTCCTCTTATATTTAATATAATAGATAAAATAGAACTAGAATACAAACACAATATTATGTTAAATAATTGTTAAAAATGTAGTTTATATATTAAAATTTTATATAAAGTAGATTTAGAATAGA
>OVBA01002017.1:0-37702 GCA_900406435.1 Lepidium aucheri
TCATTGGAGTAAAGGATACTACAAAAGGCGATTTCAAGCTTAAGGGGGAGAGTGTAGAATTAAGCTTAAAATCAATAGCTTAGGGAGCAAGCTATCCATTAGATAAGATCAAAGATTAGTTTAGGAGTTATCTAAACTTAAGTTTAGAAGTTATCTAAACTTGTCCTATTAAGTGTAGGAAATCGAGAATCTTGTCTATAAATAAGGACTTACCCATGTGTGGTAAGGTGTGTGAATTGTGATTGAGAGTTTAGGTTTTGAGTTATTTTCCTAAGCTAATAAAGAGAATTATTTTTTAAATCATTCTTCATACAAATTATAATCTTTGATTCTTCAAAGAGAACATTCAAATGTTTGATAAAATCAACTGAAAAAATGGACTTAATTGAATATATCAACAGTCTGAAGTATGAATTTGATTCTCTACAGGGTGCAGAAGAGTGAAATCAAAGCAGAGCTTGATAAATAGAAACAAGAGAAATCAGAATTGTTTAACTAGATAAGTGATATTCAGAGACATTGGTGGAGCAAGAGATTGCTCACAACACGCTTAAAAGAAGAACACAAACAGGTCATTAAACATGTAAATGAAAGTGAAGCAACACTCAATAAGCTTGTAGAGGACTATGCATATGCAGCTATTTTTGTCTTTGCTATCACTGAATCTTGTTAACCTCACGAAGAAATCAAATACTGAAATTAAAATTTAGGTCAAAATCAAGTATTGATTTTGTCAAACGAATACAATCAATTTCATGAAATAGGAGACATACGTTCACTGAGCTTTGTTACGTTGTACCGTATCCTAACCAAAATTAGACTCAAAACTTAAATCAAAATTTATTTTAGATTCGAGTAGATGAGCAAGGACGATAATTTTTTTTTCCTACGACGAGACCCAGCAGAGAAGAAAGAACAAATTTGTCCATATGAAAAATTATTTTTCAATTTTCTAAGCGTATATGAAAAAGGTTGAAAAATTTAATGAGAAACTCGCAAAAAAGAGAAATTTTTTTAGAAAAAATACTAAGTGTGAATTTAGTTTCCTCTAAAGAAGTTTTATCCGCTCTATTATTATTATGCTCAGTGTATTTAAAACACTATTATAAGGATACCAAAATCTTGAAACAATAAAGCTATAACAATGTGCTCTTAATGCCGATAATTTTGTAGTGGAAACTCTATTTCTATATTTGATATCTACATCCATTCAAATAAACATTTGAACACATAAACATTGATAAAAAAACGGAAAGATCTTCAAGACTCTAATTTGTGGGTGCTGAAAATAAGTCATCTCTTTTTATATGTCAAAAAGACTTTATGTCACCCTATGTCCATATTTTACGTCTATGCTATTTCTCTATTCTTATCAAATAAAATCCTATATCTATCTTTGACGTTCACATCTTTTTTGTTTTTTTTTGTTTTTTCCATGTCTACTTCGGAGTTCTCTGCGTTTTGAAATATCCTTATGTGCCATGTGTCTTCTCTTACTTTCATGTTTTATGGCTTTCGTTACTCTATCACTTCTATCGCTCATCATATTTTTTATTTTGTTAACTAAAGACATATTTGTCGTAGTTTAATCTGGTAATTTGTTATAGTATTTTTTTGGAAGATTATATTTCTGTGACATTTTTGATGGTCAATGACTTAGGAATGACATTTTCCACGAAAACCTTTATATATAATCCTCATATACACTTTTATTCATTTTACTTTTGTTCATTTCACTCAGCTCTCATGTTTATTCGCGTTGGATTCGCGTAATATAGAGTTGTGAAGTTATTTACAACAACAACAAACAGTCGGAAGAAATTTTTGATGTGGCCCACAAAGTTTGCAGCAACGTGATTTTATTTTTCCAGCTGAAAGTTTCTCTGTCAATAAATGTAGTGGGAAAAAAAAATACTTTAACAATTGTGGGCCTATATATCAGGATTTTTTTCCACTTGTTGATTAAATAATTACATTAAAACAATCATAGCTATAGTATAACAGAGTTGGATACTTGGATGAATAAAATAGTAACACGGTTTTCGTGTGGAAAATTGGCATACCAAAAAAAACATTCTTGGGATTAAAATTGTGTAAGTATCATAATAAAGAATCAAGTTTCAACATAAGTATCATACATAGTATCAAGTTACAGTCAAAGTAACACTAGTTAACTTTTTATCAAGAATAAGTTATTCAAACTATATTTTCTTCCATGCATATTAAGTTTGAGTTGTCTATATTTTTTTTTCCTTTGTTCTTTCAGTTGCCAATGTCAGCTAATTTTTTTTAACTCGATTGATAAAAATTTATCTATATTTCAAATCCAGTCAATATCTAAATTCTCATATTCATATATAGAAGGGTGAAGTCGAACTTAAGATACATGAACTATTAGCTAAGACATATAACAACTAGAGAATAGCTCATCAAATTAATTTTAGGGAGATTTTCAAAAATACCTCTTTTGGCATGTAATCTACAATTTTTTTTGAAAATTGGGAGAAAGAAATAGTCACGGATATGTTTTGAAAAATGACATTTCGAAAATGACATTTTTAGTAATTCCTCTTAATTGTATTCATATTTTTATTAGCATATTTATTCTTTTCTTTTTTAGTCAAATGTATGAGTTGGCTTTGCATTCATGAATTTGTATCTCTTAGAACCCACATAAGCCAGAGTATTATTTTCGTCCGGGAATATAATAAAGCAGAATTATCTACAAATTATTTTATGAAACTGAATTTCAATTATTCTTTTTGGATTACATGGATTTCTATATTACTATTTTCAAGAAAAGACCGATGCTTAGATGAGTATATATATATATAGTTAACATATTATGTTTGATTAGATTATTGTGTGTGTGTACATATATATGTATGTATATGGTGAAGATCTTAAAATAAAATCTAGAATAGTCTCTGAAATTAATAAAGACCCTTACCTATATCATGAATTTATAGTGACCAAACGATAATCAAATTCGTAATGGAAGCATTCGAATCATTATCATTTTGAACTTTTAGTGTGGAACCTTATGCACCATATATATATGTATGTGGTTGAGAATTTTCAAAGTTGAATTTTCAAAGTCTCGTGTAGTATATAAACAAGCTCAACTATTGAATAATGCATACACCGACCACAAAAACAATTAAATTAAAATGGAGAGAATTAGAGAAAAATTAGATAAAATTCGTTCTCAACTTGCTAAATCTCGTCCTCCTATAATCCTTTACTTCACATACTTTTTGTTCTTCTCCGTTTTAGGTTTCTTGGCTCTCAAGCTATCAAAGCCTAGAACAAGTCATCGTCCTCATGACTTGGATCTCTTCTTCACTTCTGTCTCTGCAATCACTCTCTCTTCCATGTCCACTGTTGATATGGAAGTTTTCTCAAATACTCAACTTCTCATCATCACTTTCCTTATGTTCATTGGAGCAGAGATCTTCACATCTTCACTCATTCTTTATTTATCTCATTTCACCAATTTTGGTTTCCCTCATAACAAGATCGGAGACTCTGGTATTGATCTCGAAACCGCGACCGATAATCGTCAAGTTTCTAGTGAGATCAAAGAGAAGGCAGTTAAGTTTTTGTACTCAGTGATTCTAGGTTACCAAGTTGTATCAAACCTAGCTGGTTCCATATTACTTCTTGTGTACGTAAACATTGTCAAAACGGTGAAAGATGTACTTAATACCAAAGGAATCTCAGCACTCACATTCTCAATCTTCACAGCTGTTTCCACCTTCGCAAATTGTGGATTTGTTCCCACAAATGAGAACATGATCATCTTTAGAAAAAACTCAGGCCTTCTCTTACTTCTTATCCCTCAAGTACTTATGGGAACAACTTTGTTTCCTTGCTTCTTATTGTTGTTGATTTGGGGACTTCATAAGATCACAAAGCGTGACGAACTCGGCTATATCCTTAAGAACCAGAAGAAGATGGGTTACTATCATTTACTCTCTGTTCGTCTTTGTTTCCTACTTGGATTGACAGTGTTTGGATTTGTAACGATACAGCTTCTCTTCTTCTCCACTTTTGAGTGGAACTCTGATTCACTTGAAGGAATGAGTTGGTTTCAAAAGTTTGTAGGATCATTGTTTCAAGTGGTCAATTCAAGACATGCAGGAGAAACAATTGTTGACATATCTTCACTTTCTTCAGCTATATTGATCCTCTTCATGGTTATGATGTGAGTTACTTCTCTCTCTCTCTCTCTTCGTTTATTTTTTGCACTATCTCATGGACTTGAAAATACCTACCTGGATGAATTATTGGCCTTTTGTCGCCGAATCGTACACTTATTTGGATTTTGGACATGGCATGTTCAATAATAAAATATCTTATACATTTAGAGCGGAAGACCATTTTCATTTTGAGCGTGTTGAAAACTATAGAATAAAGTTAACCTAAGGTTCAGAATTACCTTTTAGAATAGGATTAAAATGAGTTTTGTTACAAATTTACACATATAAATTCAAAATTAATAAAAATTTAATTCAAAAAATTCAAAAAATCTAAAATTTAATAAAAATATTTTGGTTATAAATTCGGTTATTGATTCGGTTTCAGTTCAGATTTGGATTCAATTTTCCGAGTACATAAATTTTGGGTATATTCTCGTGTTTTGTCGGGTTTGGTTCATCTAAATCGATAATTTGATTATTTATATTAAAACTTATTCAAATATTTTTATTTTTTAGATAGATCTCGTTTCAATATAGACCGAATTTGGGTTTCGGGTATTTTTATTTAAAAATCAAAAGTAAATTTAAAATTAATAGAAAACCTCTAATAAGCTAAAATTTGGTTTATAATTTGGTTTCAGTTCGGGTTTGAATTCGCTTCTTCAAATACATAGATTTATGACCCATATGGGTATTTTGTCGGATTTGGTTCTTTTAATTTGGATCGATTTCGGTTTGGGTTTCAAACTTGTAAAACAACATGTAGAAAAATATATTCAAATATATCAACACGGGTCTAACAATTTAAATAAGTACGATTTTAAAAAACATTCAAAACAAACAAATCTTGCATTATAACGCGATATAATCTTAGTTCTATATATAATATGTGTATTAATCATAACAATAAGGAACATTAATTGACTATATGTTTAAAATTTTACAATTTTGGAAAAAGCTCTCCACACTATTGTGAAAACATGGATATATATATATATATATATATATATATATAAGTTCATATATTTGGACCGAATATTTTTGCGGTCAAAATTTCCGACGATATACTTGTTAATTTCATGGAAAATTTCATCAAATTAAATTGTTTTTATAAAATTTTGGGTTTTTTAGATCCTAAATATGTCACTGTATGCTTTTCTTAAAAAATAGTGTTATAGATGATCATTCATAATAAATCTTATGTTCATCTGGATAACTGTATAAAATTTTATACAAAGATATTGTTTCCATAAAGTCTTTTTCACATTATCTGAGACCTCTAAATATATATCTTTTAATTATGTAGCTAAAATTCATCAAACTTAAATGAATGGATTAGTTTTCTTCTTTTTTAAACTGATTTTTTAACATAATCCCTTTTACTGATTATATTATAACAAAATACTTTTTACTGAGTATTGGGTTAATAATTTAAGGTCTGGGCATTAAAACCAGATCCGAGAACCCAAACATATACCATACCTAAAAAATAAAACACAAACCTGAATCCGAAATGTTTAAATACCCGAATAGATCCAAATATTTAGGACCAAAAGAACCTGGCTCGAAGCTAGATCTGAACCAAGAATCAAGCGGGTACCCAAAGACCTGATTTTGTAGTAGTTGTTAGGTATTTTTAGAGTATTATATTAGAATTTTTTGGTATTTTTAGATATTTTCAAATATTGTTTGAATATGTAGGTATTTAAAAATTATTTTTTTGCATTTTTAAATATTTTTTTGGTATTACTAGGTATTTACTTTAATATTATTTAGAATTTTTTGGATATTTATAGGTTATTTAGTTATTTGGTTGATTTTTCGGTTTTTTAAATTTGGATCCAAACCAACTTGAATCCGAATAGAATCGATTCGGAACCAGATTGAAATAGTGACAAATCCTATATGGATATAAAAAATTTCGGATCTAAAAAACTGGATTCGAATAAACCCGACCTGAATCCAGTCCGAATACCCGAATATCTAGGCTAGTTAATACAATTTAGTGTAGTAGATGTAGTGGTTTCTAAAATTCTTGTACGCATGTAAAACTATATACTGGCAGATAGCGCAAGATCATGCATGTCACATGGCAATTGGACCACCTTTCACGACAACAAAATATCAATGATCATGGATTCTCGAATTCTTCGACATACTCTGAAATATTATTTAATCATTACCTAACTTTTGTATACATACATACATATATATCCACATATATCTGCAGAAATATAAAATATATATATATATATGTATACATACACTGATACACATATATCTCTTACAATTATTGATTGTTACTTACGAAAGTGAATTATTACATATGGATTGGTTAAAATATCGTTGTGAATTAATGGTTTTTTTCAGTTTAAAATTGATTAATACGTAATGCGTAGGAAGTTATAAATTTTTCATATTATAATTTATTCGTTGTGTAGTGCTATATTTTTTATTTGGATATAAGAACTCTACAAGTTTTTGCTACTGTAGTTGACTTAAGTAAGCCTTTTAAATTATATTTTATATTTATTGATTATTTCATATTTTTTTTCTTTTTGGGTCAAATAATTCATGTCATTTTAACTGATTAAAGGACCAATAATTCGGACCACTCCGATCTAGACTCAAAATTATAGGATTTTTGGTCTGGACCATACAAAACTATTCTGATTGGTACCCTTATAAATACAATATTATCGGAAAGCAATTTGTCGGAGAATATTGGAATAATATTTGATTGAGTAAATTCAGAATATATATGTTCGAGGTTAGTGGAGAATGTCCTAGTCTTCAATGTATCAGATTCACAAAGCATTATTTGTTTTTTTTTTCTATAAAATAATTATAGCTAAGTAATTATAATTACGTTGATATTTAGGTATCTTCCTCCATACGTATTGGTTATGCCATTGAGTGAACAAAAGACGAAGGAAAATGATTCGAGCAATGTAAAGAAAACAAAGAAGAGTGGTCTCTTCACATCACAACGTTTCTTTTTGGTGATTTGTATTTTTCTCATTTCTATCACCGAAATGGATAAGCTAAGCGCAGATCCACTCAACTTCAATATTTTCAACATCGCTCTCGAAGTTATCAGGTCTGTTTCTATCTATATCTCTCTATATATATGTGTATAACATACTCAAGTCAATTAGAAAAATATTAGTTAAGATGAGCATCTATATTAATAATCAACATAGAGAATTATCATATGGGTTAGGTTTGTGATTTTGAATAATATATAAATATGAGACAATTTTCTTCTCTTGAATTAGTTTTTGGGAATAAATTAGGTCCATACTAATATAACACATTAAACTACTTTTTTGAAAATAGTTTCGAGAACGAAAACTGGAAATGTGCATTCGAGTACGTGTTTGGGTTTGAATCAAATTTTTTATGTTTTTGGATTTTTGGTTCCATTGAAATAAGATTCACTCAAACATTTTTACTTTTTGGATCGAGTTTTGTTTGAGTATAGATCAATCTTGAATTTAGATTTTTTTTTCCAAATTTTTATTAACATTGAATGTTAATAAAGAGTGGATAGGAAAAAAAATTTAACGCTAAAAGTTGATAAAAATATAACGATTATCCTTCTGCTTTGGATTCAGGTTTAATTTTCCGGATACATTAATCTGTTATCCATTCGGTTATTTTTTGGATTCGGTTCAGTTTGGTTCCTTTCAATTCGAACTAAGTTTAAATTTGGGTTTGGGTTCAAGTTGCTCGATATCCGGTTTTCGACCTTAGTCATTATTTAACATCATATATAATATTGAAGGTTAGTTTCATTGTAATGAGAATTATACTTATTAATTCTGATACAAAAAATGAATAAATGTAATTGCAGTGCATATGGAAATGTGGGATTCTCGACCGGTTACAGCTGCAATAGACGTTTGCACATAAGCGAAGGAGACTGCAAAGACGCGAGCTATGGGTTTGTGGGACGATGGAGTCCAAGTGGTAAAGCCATATTAATTTTAGTGATGTTTTATGGTAGGCTTAAACAGTTCACAACAAGATCTGGTAGAGCATGTATTATATACCCCTGCTCTATTTGACATTATCATATTCAAACAATTTGTTTATGTCTTGTCCAGTTTTTTTAGTTAATTTGTGAGTTTTTGTAAGTTAATTTGTAATATGCTTCTATCGTTAATATTATTAAAAAAAAAGGGAAAAAAATCCCAATTGATGCATCTATTGAACATAATTTACCAAAAAAATACATAAATTAATTACCTTCTCTCCCCAAAATTATTTGCAAAAAGATACGAAGATACATGAAAAGCACAAAAAACATATCCAAATTTATTAAATAATAACATTAAACAGGCAAAGGAGATACAAAAATAAAAAAACGATACAACAAATGCAGAACATAGAAAAAAAACTTCAGCAACATCCACTGCATAAACAAAATCTGATAATTTACAAAATTTACAAGTGAAAACTAATTGACAATAAGTAAATAATTTCAATTTTTAATGTGTGATATCAGTTATATTGTAACAAAATCAAGACAATGACATGTGAGAAGTTACCATGAACATATATATCTATGATTTTTTTTGTCAACATTAAGGCACAACAGACTAGTTTATTAGCCAAGTTTCTACATAATAGACTATAAAATTTGATTTTTAAATGTGTAAATATGATTGTTTTAGTGGATTTACCATCTACGACTTGACCAAATGACATATAGATCTTCTTTATAATCGCAGAAGATCAATCACGATATTGAAATCATGGACAATTAGAAGATTCGGAAGGAAAAAATTATCTGAACTATCAATCAACTTAACTTCCTTAAATTAATACTAGATCCTATTATCTACTCTCCTTTAATGTTTTTGTTCTTGGCTACCACATGGAAGTTGGTCGACGTTTAACACAACAGAAAGTTAGAAACATTTAATATAAATTATTTGACATAGTTTGATAAATATTTGAATTATGTACCCAACAATAATTTTTTTTTTTGAGCAACAACCAACAATGGATATATCATGAAGTATCTATTGGTAGTTGTTTTGTTTGCTATTATTGTTTATTCTTAACAAAATAATTATGTGTAGTTTAAGATCCTATTCAACGCCAATCATTCGTCTATGAGCGCTTAATGGATGGTGTAGAACCACATTTTTAGTACGAAAATAAATTAATATATTAATCGGAAATAACTTGAAAATTGACTTTTTTGTATACTTTTATTTTTTTCCATGTCATCAAAATACTATCAATTTTTTTTCCAACTTAACTCATAAATAATTAGATCAAATAAAATAGCCAATGTTGAGGTACATAGTTAATAAAAGAGCGATTCCTAGATAGTCGACGAACACTTCTGGCTAGAAAGTTCGCTTTGAAATTCAATTTTCGCAGGACCAACGCTAGGGAAAAATAGGAGAACTGACTACGAAGGCGGGTAAACTCGTCAATGAAAAGATAAAACACCGGCCAGTTTCCAGGATCAGTCACCATCTTAAAGACTTCTGAACAATCGACCACGAACTCCACCTCTAGAAACTTGAGAGAGATAAGAGAGGACATGGCCAACAGAAGAGCTTTGATCTCAGAGTGCAACGGAGAAAAACTACGGTGTACACCTTGTTCTCTAAAATTCATACCACCAAGACTAAAACTGAAATTGTACCAACCTAGACCCGAGAAGTACTCACAATCCTTCCAAGAACCATCCACAAAGCATTTGAAGCGAGTGAACGCTGGAGATAAAGACAAAGGCCTATGCTGAACCTCCTTTTCCACTTCTGAAACCAAGTAGCTCCCTGAAAGAAGTAGACCGTTTCCTAGCATTCACTGAGAACCACACGACCGTTTCTTCCTCTGCATGTTTAACAACATCCCGAGGATCCCTATCAATATTGGAGAAAATATTGTTGTTCCTGGCCTTCCATATGAACCATAATAGCCATGGGAAACTACATTTATCCACATCCAAAGGAACTCTCCAAAAAAGAAAATCAAAATTGGAAAGAACAGAGCTACCAGGAAATAGATCATCCATAGACAGAATACCAGATAAAGCCCAAGTTTGAACTGAAGGCAGACACTCAAACAAAATATGATTAACAGTCTCAAATTCTGCACCACATCTGCCACAGGACTGAACCAAAGTTATACCACGTTGACCAAGATTAGCTCCTACTGCTAAATGGCCAGAAATCTTTGGTGGGCACTTCTCTTTCCAAACCTGACCCTGTAGAGCCTCAAAGGTAGGACCAAATCTGCAACACGTCGAGGCTGATAGATTCCTCTTCGCCCAATACCCTGACTTAACTGAATATTTCCCAAACTTAGTGAAGTGCCAACCTAACCAGTCATCTTTTGGAAACCGAGGAATTGGAATCCCTAAAATCAGACAAGCATCATGAGGATCAAACAATTGACGAACTAGGACATGACGCCAGCAACAATACTGAGGGTCAATAAGCTGATCAAATGTTAAATAAGGATGGTATAAAGCTCTTGGTCCAACAGGAGGCCGGGGAATACTATCTGGAATACAAGGATCCTGCCACACTAAGATTGAGGACCCATTACCAATTCGCTTAATCAAACCCTTGCAGAGTAACGCTTTGGCAGATATAATACTCCGCCAACCATAAGAAGGAGAAGACACCCTGCAAATAACCAGAGGATTAGAATTCAGAAAATAGCGGCCCCGGAAAATACTAGAAAATAAAGAATCTGGATACTCAATTAGACGCCATAATTATTTAGCAAGAAGGGGTGTATTAAATTCTCCAATGGCCCAAAACCCAAGACCGCCTTCCTGCTTATCACAACATAAATTTGGCCACTTAAACCAATGGATACCTTTGGAGACCTGAGAAGATCTCCACCAAAATCTGCTATCGTCGAATTAATCTTAGAAGTAAGAACCTTTGGCAACCGATAACAAGATATCACATAAGAAGGTAAAGCTGTCAAGACAGACTTGATAAGCAGTTCCTTACCGCCCTTAGAAAGACATCTCGAAGACCAAGAATTTATCCGAGCCTCAACCTTCTCAAGAACAAATGCAAAAACCTTAGATTTAGGCCCTTCTAAACCCTCAGGTAGTCCTAGATATGACCCCATGCCACCAATAACGCGGATGCCTAGAATATTTTGAATCTCACACTTTGTTATTTCAGACACTTGATGGCCAAATTGGACAGAGGATTTAGCAAAATTAATCATATGACCAGATGCCTCCTCATATTCATAAAGAATACACAATATGACAAAAGATTCCTCCACATTAGCCTTGCAGAAGAAGAGACTATCATCAGCAAAAAGCAAGTGTGAAACTGACAGACACCGCTGAGCAATCATAATCCCAGAAATTAAATTATCTACTTCAGCCTTCCTAAGCTTTGAAATCAGAACCTCAATACAGAGGATGAAAATATAAGGAGATAATACATCCCCTTGTCGTAAAACTCTACAAGAAACTATTCGGCCATAAGGATGACCATTAACGAGGACAGAATACCAAATAGAGTGAATACAATGCATAACACAGGATACCCAGTGCGAATAAAATCTGAACCGCAACGAAAACTTCTCTAAAAAGTCTCACTCATACCCTATAATATGCCTTACTCATATCTGTCTTAATAGCCATATACTTACCCCGAATACCCTTATTCATCCTAAGAGCATGAAACATCTCTTGCGCAATCAAGATATTGTCTAAAATCAAGCGTCTAGACACAGAACCATATTGGGTATCAGATATCATATGCGGAAGGATTGACCGTAAGCGAAGGCAAAAAATCTTTGATATAATCTTATACACAACATTACATAAGCTTATAGGACAAAAATCAAAAACAACTGTTGGTCGACTCACTTTTGGAACCAAATAAATATTGGTAAGATTAAGGGTGGGATACATCACACCAGAAAGAAGGAACTCATTAACCAATTTGACAATATCATCTTTAACCACAGACCAAAAATTCTGGAAAAACAAAGTGGACATACCATCCGGACACGGAGCCTTCCCAGGGTCCATCCTAAACAAAGCATATTTCACCTCATCGTCAGATGCCGGACGCATCAGTGAGTAATTCCACTCCTCTGTGACACATGACTGAATTTCCTCAAAAGAGGAAGCAAGGGATACAAATCCTGTTGAAGAAAATAAATCTCAGAAATAGCCTACAGCCTCCGCAGCAACATCATCTTCCTTGGAAACCCATCGCCCTGCATTAGTTACAAGATCTGTAATTCTATTAATAGTACGTCGTTGCTTAGTCTGAACATGGAAAAACTTCGTATTTGGGTCCCCTTCCCGCAACCAACGATTCCAACTTTTTTGCTTCCAATATATCTCCTCATCACGATAAGCAAGCCGAAGATTCTCATCTGCAATTCTAATTTTTGCAGTAGAACGAGAATCATTGCTCTTATACTACTCTAAAATAGTCTTGCATTGCTCAAGCCTAGCCTTCCCCGGCAAGACATTAATTTTACGCCAACGAGAAATCTCCCTCCGACATTTAGCTATTTTATCAGAGACTCTATTGACTCTCAAATTCAAATAACAAGACCAGCCCAAAGCAATAGTATCCTTAAGACCAGGTTTACCTAACCAACGTCTATCAAAATAAAAACCTGAACGATGGTTCGAGACAGGCCCAGAAGTGTCCAACAGAATAGGCCGATGATCAGAACCAATCATAGCCAAATAATTTGTTTTAGAAGATGGAAATAGAGTGTGCTACCCCGAGTTTCCAAACGCTTTATCTAACTTACAACGTATAATCCCAAATGTCCTAATGCCTCTTCAAGACCAAATATTCCCTAAACAAGGAAATTCTACCTTACCACAAAAACGCAACATATTATTAAAAGGAACAGAAGAGGTAACACTACGCAACCAGCCACCAGATTTCTCATGATTCCCTGTTAGTTCATTGAACTCACTTACCATTAACCATGGATCAATCCATGAAAGACTAAACCTAGTCAAACGCTCTCAGACACCTTCACGATGTTGTTGAACCGGTGCACCATAAATAAATGAAAGAAAAAATCTCCGTCCCTCTAATTCTACAGAAACATCGATCATATTCTTGTCTTTATAAAGAACATTAATCAAAAAAGAAGAACGATAAATCAAAGCAAGCCCTCCACTTGCTCTATTTGGTTTCACAGTTACTATCATAACCCGAATTAATAATTAAATTCTCCAGAAATACATTATTTTTCTTAGTCTCACTTAAGAAAATAAAATATGACTTATTACAAACGACAAGATCTCTTTGAAAAACAAATGTAGAAGAGCTACCGATGCCCTGAAAATTCCCACATAGAATTTTATTCATTAACTAAAAAAGAAATGAATCAGGCTGATGGAGAGACCCTACTCTCGTCACCAAATGCAACATGTGAAGAGCTATGACCCCTGAAACGGTCTTGTCCCCTTTTCGCATGGGAGATTTAAAGGTATGCACATTCCTTTTCTTGGAGCTAGCTCCACATAAGGTGATTTTGTTCCTAGAACCTTTTCTAGTAGAAGAACGAGTGCTCTTCACAATAGACAACTCCACCGGATTAGTTGAATTTACAACAACATCACCACTTCCCTTGATCAACAAAGCATCAGCATCCTCTTGCTTGTCAAAGTCCATCTCAGCACCAGACTTCCATTCCGATCCCAAAGAGTCATTATCGTTGTCCATGGGGTCATTAACGGGAACAACTGTTGAACCTAAAACTCCATCCGAATGTAACGCACCAGAAGCATTTAAATCAGTCACTATTGGAGCCGGAAAAAGAATCCGACGAGACTTTGGGATAGAATTCATCGAACCAGGAGGTACCATTGAATTCTGGAGATTTGCCATAGGAGAAAAACTCACTGGCACAGTAGAATCAGCAGCCTATTCTAACAAACCTACTACCTCATTTCCCTTAGCAGACACTTTAACCTCTGAAAAAGGACCCGCATCCAAACGAGAGAACCTATGATTACCACCAGACCGGAAACCCTCATAATTTCTTCTATTAAAGTTCCTTGGAGCTACCCTAGCACGCCCATGCACCTGTTGAAATCCATCATTATCCTCTCTACGAGATCTGTCACCCATATATTGGTCAAAACCAATACCACTTTCCACAGCTCCTTGAAAACTTTGAGCATTGTCGCGAGGACCAGAACCTGAGTTATTCACAGTCGGATTATTTCTAATAAGAGCAGCCGAGGACACCTAGAAGCATCATGACAAAGACTATTGCACAATCGACAAAACCCATACAAACAATTATACTCAAACCCAATCTGTACTTGTTCACCCACCCGAAACTCAACCAAACGCTCAAAGACAAGAGGCTCTAAACCATTAAGTTGAACCTTGACACGGCCAAAATCCATGTCTATCTCAAGAACTAGACCAAGTGCCTCACCAATGGCTTGAAAAGCTAATAGAGCTCGATACTGACCTGGGAGTCCCAAGACACGAACCCAAAAGACTATTGCTGAAGGGAAATTAACATCCAATGCCGGCTGCCAACGCACCAGAGAGATCATCCACTTGTCAAAATGGAAAGGACTGAGCTATAGCACCTCAAGAATACCATCCTCAGATTCAAAATCAAATTGGAATTTTCCAAAACCAAGGTCCAATCCTATAAGCCGATGTTCCATCCTCCAAATTTTTGGAAACATGATCAAAAGTGCAGCTACGTCTTGCTTAGAGGGATTCAAACAACTACCAATGAGAGTCTTCTCATAACTCTTAATAATTTTAGAATTATAAAAAAAAGGAATCCGGATAGGAGATTTGTTTTTAGCAACAAGCTTAGCATTGAGAGCCAATTGAGCCATTGAATCACACAAACAAGTAGCTGAAAATAGAGATAGAGAAAAGAATGAAAATCTGTATTCAAGAGACGATGAAACCAGCTCATGTAATTGAAGAGATATATATATAGCAAAGCCCTTAAATAGTTATCCCAGAACAATCGAAAACGAATAAACTGAATCACAACAAATTTGAAATTGAAATTCCTATTCAAAATTTGAAACCCTTAAACATCGGGCCAGAATCATAATGTTCAAATCAACCAATGGTCGAGAAACCCACTAAGAACTAGTCTCAGGAACAGAGAAACCAGAATCGAAGAAGTGAAGTGACCGATGATTATAGAATCGAAGAAATCGAAACCATTGACACCCAACAACTCGAGAAGAAACAGAAAAGATAAAAAATACAGCAACAAGAGAAAAAACTACCAATTTAGAAGACGACATCGTTCACAAAGACCACCGGAGAAGAGCAAGAGACTATCGAAGACGAGACGAAGCAGCACCGGAAACGAGATGAAGCCGCAGAACCAATAGCATATCCTATCGCCTTTTAAATACCATCAAATTATTCAAATAAAAGAAACCTTGTGTCATATTACATAAAAAATATTTTAAAAAGATAGAAAAGTGCTAGAAATGTTGTGGTCAGATGGTAAGAGATGTTCGATTCCCCCAACATTCAAAATAAATTCGTAATTATTCCTGATATTCCTAACACAAATATGAGTATATCTAACAACATATTTGACTATCTGAATAGTGAGTTTATGTGTGGAATGCATCTCTCCTAGAAAAATAGTCTAAACTTTTGCCATAAGATCTGAAAACTCCTGAGTTATAAAAAAAGATTGTAGTGTATTTATGAAATTTAGAAAAATCATAATTCTTAGTATAAAGCGCTTTCATAAAAAATATTTGATGTGTTCACAACAAAAACGATTTATGCGAAACTAAGAAAATTTAGTATTAAATATACGTAAGATTGTAAGTGGCATTTAACTTAGTTTCAGATGATAAGTCCACTAAACGCAGTCGCACTTATAGATCTCAAGATCGAGTCCCACCGCTTACATTAAGTAGGACTTTAGCTAATGGGTCAACCAGTTGTGGCCCAATATTGACAAAAACATATACGTAAGATTGACAATTCAAATCAAGTATAGGATAGCTTTTCGACTATACAAGATTAAGATATAGTATAGTATTATAATGATGATTAATTCATTGTACATTTATCAAACTTTAATTAAATGAATTTTTTGGGAAGAAGTCGATCATTTGATAGCAATATTAGTAGTTGGTTTATTCTAATTATCTCACTGGGAAAAATTGTAGATGTTTGGGGTTTTCACACTAATATTAGAATCTTTTCAATTTTAATTTTTTTAATAATTTGAAATATTATTTTAATCGACTTAATAATTATCCAACCAATTGAACAACAATCTAAAATATAAATAATCAAAACAAATAAAAATAGACAACTTGTTTCAAAATTAATTTTGTTTTTATTCAAACGATTTAATATTTTTATTGAAATATAATTTAACTAACAGTAAATAATATTACATAATATTAAGAACATTTTTAATGGTTTACTCTATTTTTCTTCTAAAAATAAAGAAATGTTTGCTCCAATAGTTCATTTTATTTTCTACTCTAAATAAATATTTAAATTTTGGTAGAGCATTGAGATTTTAACCTAATGGTCGCAGGTTCAAGTCCTGCTATACCCAAACTAATGCCCGAAAATAATATTCTATAGCTTTGGTATTTTGTTTGACTATTTTATTACTGATTTCTAAATATCCCTTTACTTTTTAAATATACATATTTTACTCATTTATAGAGTATTAAATAGTCAATAACAGCCGAGTTACTTTCACTATGGTAGTTAGAATGATCCAGCTAATGACTTATGCACCGGAATTCGATTTCTCTCCACTACACTAGTAAACTAAAAAAAAAATTTAGCGTGTGGATTTTAGGTTATGGATCGGGGCTTGTCGATCTAATTGTTGACAAAAAAATAGTCAATAACAAGATTAGTAAAATTATAATTAATTTAAACTAAAATTTTGTTACATCACATAAACAAAAAAAGACAAATACTTTTTTATTTAACGAGGACGTGTGGCCCAGTGGTAGTGGCCACTTTACTATACCTCGGGTACCAAAGTTCGATTCCTCATTGATGCAAAAGAAGAAAAAAAAAGATTTTAGAATATGGGTTTTGACTATGGATCGGGCCTTGTCAATCTAATTATAAGAGTAATGTTGACAAAAAAATACGTTTTTATTTAAATATTATTATTATTGTACTTCTCCAACAAATGATTAACTAATAAATTTAAAGGTAATTCTCCAACATTATTATAGGGAGTTTCATCAAAAATACCCTAATGGGTTTGCAAAATTATGAAAAATACACAATTATTGTTTATCCTCATTAAAAATATCATGAACGCACTAAACATAGACATATTTTATCTCTTTTGGGTTCAAAAAACAAAATTGCCCCTTGATTTGGAGAGAATGTCACGGTGGACATAATGGCGCGGAGGTTTAGTCCATGCACATGGATGGGAAACATTGGTTTTTCGTGGACATATGAGACATATGTCCATGTCCATTAACATAAAATTGTATATGTCCATGTAAAATTGGTTTATCGTGGACATATGAGACATATGTCCATGTCCATTTAAATATGAGACATATGTCCATGTCCATTTACATAAAATTGGTTTATCGTGGATATATGAGAAATATGTCCATATCCATTTAAATATGAGACATATGTTCATATTCATTTACATAAAATTGGTTTATCGTGGACATATGAGACATATGTCCATGTCCATTTAAGTATAAGACATATGTCCATGTCCATTTACATAAAATTAGTTTATCGTGGACATATGAGACATATGTACATGTCCATTTAAGTATAAGACATACGTCCATGTTTAGAGCGCGAGGGACAAAATGGTAAAAAAGTGATGATTATGTCCATGTTCCCCACACTTAGGGTATTTTTAATGATGTGAGAAAACTAGACTATTTTTAATGATTTTCCAAAAGATTATGGTATTTTTCATAATTATTTCTTATTATTATGGCAATACTCGGGTCTTATGGACGATATACAAGATGCCCTTGCTTTGGCCTCTTTGGCTAAAGATGAAGTTCTATGGTGACAATCTCATGGGGTTTTCTCCAATTGTTTTTCTGCAACCAAAACATGGGAGCATATCCGAAATGTGAAGCTAAAAGTATCTTGGAGCTGAGTTTTTTGGTTTCCACAAGGAGTTGCTCTTTTCTCTTTTATCTCATGGTTAATTGTGAAGATAAACTTGCAACAGATTCTCGTATGCATACTTGGGGCCGAACTCAAAACTGTATTCTCTGTGGCAAGAAGGATGAAACTCGTGATCATCTATTTTTCACCTGCCTATATTCCTTTACAATTTGGATTGAGCTTTGTACAAAGCTTATTGGTCCGAGGATCAATCTGGATTAAATTGATACTTTAGCCTTCATCATTGGTTTTACTAGATCTCAACTTGACCGAGTCTTGCTCAAACTCGTTTTCCAGACTACAATTTATAGCATTTTGTGTGAGAGGAATGAGAGGATTCATGGTGCAACTCCCTAACCAGCATCCCATCTCCGGCGGCATATTGACAAGCAAATCAGGAATCATATTTTCTTTACTTAATTACTCAGGTTGTCATAAACTAGAGGGTCTAAAAAGGTGATGGTTTGAAATTATTTGATTTGTTTCATTATTGTTTACAACAGGTTCCATTATAACCCTGTTTATTCTTTTCGAACTTGTACACAAATATTTTTGTTGATCAATAAACTTAACATTTCAAAAAAAATGAAAAAAGAGTTTATTTGTCTTTGATTTGTCTATATCATCCTAGAAGCTTTTGAAATCGAGTATTCTTATCTTCTATTGTTTCGATAGTTAAGTATTATTAAGTAAATTTAACTAATAATAATAATTTAATATTTTTTAGTAATATTTATAATTTAAAAATTTATAATATGTATATTTTGATCATATAATTTTTTGTTTAGGTATAAAATAATAATATACTAGAACTTAAAAGATCATTTTGTAAAGTAAAAGTTTTATTCTAAAAAATAAAGAAAAAATAGAGTCATCTAAATTTAGAATAAAAATAGATATCTCTATTTTAGAGCAACAAACAGAACACTAATGAAAACACTATTTCCTTAAATATAGAGTATGGAGTAGAATTTAAATTATAATTAAAAATGCTAGAAATATGTAAAATACTTATAAAATAAAATCAAATAAAAATCTTTGTTTAAATTGAAACAGAGAGGGAGTCATTAGTTTTGCATTGAAAGCACAATATAGGGGCTGGTTGATAAAAGTTGTATTTTTTTGTTTTTTGCTGTAGGATTTTGGCTGTAGACTTTTTTTTGTTTTAAGAATTTATATTTGTAAAGTTCATAAATTTTGGCTTTAGGTTTTTGGTTTTCTACAGCCAAAAATATTCTATAAATAAAAAATTGGCTTTCTAGAGCAATGAAAGCCAAAAATAAATTAAAACATGATTGGTTCAATTTAAATGCTCTGGAAAGATTTTTGCTTTGCAAAGCAACCAGGATCATTACCAATTACACACATTACCTAAGAAAGAGAGAGATAAGCATAATATAGTGAACTTTCAAATATGAATGTGAAATTATCCAACTAGCTCAATCATGCTTGAAGATATACACATGTTGTTGCTTTCAATTTACAGCAGCCTCTATCTAGCCAGGTCAATATATATATATATATATATATATCCTAAAATAAACTTACAAGAGATTACAATATAGAAATATATAGAATATGTCTCATTCGAGATAGTGGGAAACTGAGAGACGAGAAGGGATAATTCTTTTGCCGACAAAGCGTTATTTTCTTTTATATGTATATATAATTGCGTTGACAACGTATATTATTGCGTTGACCGAATAAATGAGGAAGGACCATGATATTGGAAGTTTCTTCGTGGCAATTATTAATTTCCCGTTTTTGTTACATATCTTTTTCTCTTTTCTATCACCGAAAGATATAAACAACCTTATTAATATCACTCTCCAAGTTATCATGCAAATTTTTTTTTAAAAAAACTTATTAAAAGAAATAATAACGGATTTATGACGATTTGCTGATGATATATTGGTCATAAATTCTTTGATAGATTTTTTCTTTTTGGTCGAGATATATTTATATTTAGTTTTTTGATAGATTTTGGATATTAAGAAATTTTATTTTGATTATATTTCTGCCGAAAATTCGTCAAATCTATTACATGTGTTTAACAAATTATTTATGTTACAACTAGATAATGCTCCGTGTTATGCACGGGTTAGGTAATATTTGTTTGTTTTATCTATTTATTTATGGTTTGATTTGTATGTGTAAATTTATTAATTACTTAATTATATATATATGATATATTAAAAATAAATTTATAGTGATCACCAATATCTATTATACACGATATATGAGATTTTTTTAAACCCACGAAAATCAAATCTTAAATGGTTAAATAGATGTTGTGGTAATTGTGATATTCAAATCTTAATTTTGAATCGTTTGAGAATTGTAATAATTACCCTAGGTGGGTCAAGACTTAAATAGATGTTGTTTATTAGTTTTCCTATGAGGATTAGGAGGATTGTTTTTAATAAATATCGATTAGGATAAGGATATAGTTATGATAATCTCGTAGGATAAGGATATAATTATGATAATCGCGTAGGCAAGATAATCGCTTATAATTAATCTAGATAATAATAATTAATTAATTAGCTATATAATCTTATCAGAATATAATTGTGTGACAAATATTATGTGATAATATTTTCTAGTAACAATACAACTTAGTTCAAAACAGACAATATAACACGGTATTTAAGTTAATATTATGGTTTTATTATATAAGAGATATTAAATCGAAATTAGTTATGTTTTCTTTGTATTAAGATGCGATTGAGGTTACCTAATTAATTAGGTTACGATGCCCTAAATGGTAATATCATTTCACAAATTTAGCTGAAATCAGTTCATTATACAATTTAGCTGTTATTATTTTCATATGCAATAATGTCACAATTTTACAATTTAGCTGTTACACTTTTCTCTTAGTTGTATTTTTAGATTGCCGAATCACAAGGCTAATTTTTTGGCTCGTAATGTTAGGCGTCTTTCCAAAAAGCAGTCATTTGTGGATTGTGTACTTCAACATTGGCTTGATAGATTATTATGATGAGTTAAATTGGAAAAAAAATTAACTAATATTTAAATAAAATATATAGTAAATTATAAATAACAACCTAAGTAGTGTATCTCACTAAAAAGTGGGAAAACACTTCATTTATATCACGTTTGTTTATGGACACCCAGTACACTGTAATAGACAATTTGTATGGGACCAAATAAGACAGATTAACTCCAACAGACAATCAGCATGGATGCTATTGGGGGATTTCAACGAGATAAGGGACAATGAAGAGAAATTAGGAGGACCATTAAGACTAAATTGGACCATGCAATCCTTTAAGGACTTGATTGAGGACTGTGACATGGAAGAAGTCATAAGGCACGTCCCAAAATATTCATGGATGGGCTCAAGAGGAGGACAATGGATACAAATCAGACTAGATAAGGCTTTTGGTAACACAGAGATGATGTGTTTGTTCCCTCGGACCACAACAACGTATATGGACATCATGGGCTCAGACCATCGATCAATAATGGTCAATATGGTTACAGAGTTATATACCTTTGTTAAGAGATTCTTATTTGATAACAGATGGTCACAAAACAAAAGAATGGGGGAAATCATTACGACATGTTGGAACCAAAACCCAGAAGCGGAACTAGCTAGTCGGATCAGAGCATGCAGACAAATAATATCACAGTGGAAAAAAAATAACTCAACTAACTTGGCGAATAATATAGAGCGACTCAAGGAGAGATTACAGAAAGAGGTATCAAAACGAAAACCTGATACCATTCTCATTGGGCGAATGAACACAGAGCTAATGAAGCAAGTAAAGCTGGAGGAATACTATTGGAAACAAAAGGCTAAACAAAGATGGCTGAGAAATGGAGACGCCAACACTAAATTCTTCCATGCATGGGTAAATAAAAACAGAAAAGGAAACCAAATTAACTACCTTACAGATGCTACAGGACACAAACACTATTTGGAAGGCTCAAAAGGCGAAATTGCGGCACAATATTTCCAAGGGCTATTCACCTCTCAAAATTCATCGAATAAAGAAATTTTCACAAGACACATTCGACGAAATGTGGATCACACAATGAACACAAAACTTATGGAGGGTGTTACAATAATAGATATCAAAGAAGCCGTAAACAGCATCAAAACAGAGAGTGCCCCAGGACCTGACGGTATGACTGGAGCCTTCTACAAGGCATATTGGCATCTCCTAGAAGAGCAACTAACAAAGGAAGTAAAACAAGTCTTTGAGAGAGGAGCACTACCACATGAATGGAACTACACTTATATCAGCCTCCTTCCCAAGACGGAGAATCCTACTTCAATGACTGTTTTTCGTCCAATTAGCTTATGCTCTGTAATTTATAAGATCGTCTCTAAGATTATTACTAAGAGGTTGCAACCGATGCTTAAGGATATTATATCGGACTCCCAAGGGGCATTTACGCCAGGGAAACTGATTATGGATAACATCCTGATAGCACATGAACTTATTCACCACATCAACACTAACAAAAAGGGTAAAGCAGCGTATATGCTAGTCAAGACAGATATATCTAAAGCATATGACAGGTTAGAATGGGAATTCATACAAGATGTATTGTCAAGGCTTGGTTTTGATATAAGATGGATCAACCTAGTAATGGGCTGCATCACTACAGTAACATACTCCATTCTCATTAATGGGCAAGCACATGGGCTAGTGTAACCGCAGAGAGGACTAAGACAAGGGGATCCGCTCTCTCCATATCTTTACATCCTCTGTACGGAAGCCTTGATCGGTAGAATTCGAGACCTTACCACCTAAGGTAAGATAACGGGCATTCAATTTCATCACGAAGGACCAACAATCAGCCACCTACTCTATGCAGATGACAGTCTATTTGTTTGTAAAGCCAATCACACCGATGCAGGCAACCTTAAGAATCTTTTACAGGAATATGCTGAGGTTTCCGGACAATTGGTTAACTTTAAGAAGTCAACGATTACGTTTGGCAAAATCCCAGAAAACACAAAAATAGAGATTAGAAACCTCCTTGGAATAACCTCTGCAGATGGTATGGAAAGATACTTAGGACTCCCTGAGTCATTCTCAAAATCAAGATCGCAATCTCTAAAAAAACTTAAAAAGAAAACTACTTCTTGGTTTGCTAAATCCCTTACTACTGGAGGTAAAGAGATTATGCTCAAAAAAGTGGCTATGGCGCTCCCAATATATGTTATGTCATGCTTCTTATTGAATAAAACACAATGCAAGAATCTTACGAGAACAGTTCGAGAGTACTGGTGGAATAAGGAGGAGGATAGGAATAAGATACCATGGGTTGCTTAGGGACAAATCCAAAAACCCAAATCACAAGGAGGGTTAGGAGTCAGAGATTTTTGTGACTTCAATACTGCGTTACTGGCTAAACAGGCTTGGAGAGTTCTGAATAAACAAACTTCACTACTCGCTTGAACATACAAATCCATATACTTCCCGCGCAAGGATTTCCTAGACTGCCCCCTGGGGTATAGACCGTCTTATGGATGGAGAAGCATACTAAAAGGATGTAAACTCTTAGTTAAAGGGTTAATCAAACGAATAGGCAACGGAAGATACACTTATGTGTGGTCAACGATATGGATTATGGATGGCACACCAAGAGCACCAATCAGCAGAGACGCAATATTTAATGTCAACCTCCGAGTAAGTAACTTAATAAATGCCAATAGATGGGACATGGACAGACTGGTAAAGACGATTTACCCCATGGATATACCACGCATAATTATGCACTCCCCTGACGTGAGTAAGGAGGATGATTGGTTGTGGGGCTACAACGTATCAGGAGAGTATACAGTTAAAAGTGGGTACTGGCTAATCAGCAAGCTACAGGACAATGGGGAGCTTCAACGGACAAACCAAATGGACTATAAAACAGTATTAAAAGCCAGGATTTGGGAAACGAAAGCTCAGCAAAGCTTCAAATATTCATATGGAATGCACTATCAGGAGCGCTGACCGTTAAAGAACAATTACATCAACGGAAAATAGTTCCGTCACCGACATGTAACATATGTCAAACAGAACCTGAAACCATTCACCACATGTTGTTCTCCTGTCACCCAGCTAGACAGATTTGGAGGCTATCCAACACTCCAGAACCACCTAGGGGATTTAACAATAACACGTTAGAAGGGAATTTGATCCATCTAATGGGGATGATTAAACACACCAATATCCCAAAGGACATAAGCCTTAACTACCCCTGGGTTTTCTGGTGCATATGGAAAATAAGGAACTTGATTGTTTTGGAAAACACCCAACCAAATCTGTTAGATAAACTGCATGAATACCTAATGGAAGCAAGTCAGTGGCGCCGGATACAAGAAGAGCAAAAAACCTCAGGAAGAACGTCCACACACTTAATTTCTGAGATACATAGATTAGAGGACAATGCGAGCAAGTACTTTGCATGGGGGGATGTAATGTTCAACACTCGCTCTAATTTGCATGGGGGTGGTTTTATTATCCAGAATAGAGAAGACAAGAAAACGTGGCATGCAAGACACACAATTCCCAGCTAGGGTTCCAAGATGCAAGTCAGACTTCATGGGCTACTATGGCTTCTGCAAAGTATAGTAGATATGCATTTTTACCCGATAAGTATTCTGATTGACAATAACAAATTATTTGAGATTGTCACGAAACCAAATAAATGGCCGAGGTTTCAGTTTCAAACACAACAGCTTCTAGAAAATCATGGAACAAGGGTTTGGAGTGGAATTTCAACGTATTTCTACACAAAAGACTCTTGGCAATCCCTCATTGCTAGAAGTGTAGTTAAATACAACCTCTTTCAGGATTATATCGGGACTACAATACCAGGATGATTGCGCTGCAACAATGCTCTCTTCCTCTATTCCCCATAATAATCTCACGGAGGCTTGGCTCACCTTCTACCCAAACACCGAGTAATCTACCAGACGTGCAACCAGAAGCAACATCCCAACTCTTGCAGTTCATCAGTAAACCTCCAGAATAACTAAACCTGACTCTTTTGTACCCATTATAATTATTGATCTAATTAAGCTAAAATTTTGCATTATGGATTACTTACCAACGAAAGTACTGTTTTGTTGGTTAACCAGCTATCAATATAATATTTCCGTTAAAAAAAAGTAGTGTATCTCACTAAATATAAGCATTTATGACCCATATAGATTCAGATCAAAGCTTTTCAAGTTTTAAGATTTTCAATTTCTTTCACTTTAACACCTATTCGAACATATTTTCTGGATTGAGTTTGGTTTAGTTTGCTATATGTTGGTTATGGTTCTATTGTGATATTTTGTTAAGTATCCAAAATTTATGCAAGTATTCGAATTTATGTATTTTTTTCAACATCAAAACAAATCACAATTTAATAATAAAAGTTTAACGATTCAAAATTTAAATAATTTTTTAATATTTTATTTTCCCAAAATGAACAATAATATAATCAAATTTGTAAATTATGATTTGAAATATCTCAATATTAAATGTTTAATAATTTTTAGGTATATAACTGTATTTCATATATTTTGGATACTCATTCACTAGTATGATTTTTTTTTGTCACTAAAAGACTTCTATACTTTAATTAAAACAGTGAGCTTAAAAAATTATAATGGGCCTGTTTGGCTAACAAATCAGCATCATAGTTTTAGGCCCTAGAGATAAGAGAAAATGAAACTTTAGAAAATAAAGAGAGCAAGGTGAAATTGTTGTTTAAGACTCCGTGAAGCTCCGAAAGTTGTTGGCCTTCATTGATGGCGTTAATGAGGACAGTTGAATCTGATTGGAACTCAACTTCTGCAAAATTAAGTTCCATAGCATGTTCAATAACCTCTTTAATGGCGATTCCTTCAGCCATTGAAGCTGATCCGACATAGTCCTGTTTCTTTGATCTTGAGTTGAGTTTCTGTCCCTTGTGATAGAAGATCCACCTCATCCCAGCTAAGAGAGTGGCTTCATTCCAAGATGCATCTGATTTACAAAGCAAATTTGAATTTCTCAAAGGAATCTGCTTCTTCTGCATCAATGGTGAGATTAAATTTTCCTTCTTATTTGCTTTATCCCGTTCCTTTGCACTTATGATAGCTTGGGTAATGATTTCAAATGCTAAAAATTTCTTCTCCTTAAAAATGAGCTAGTTTCTCTTTCCAGAGAAACTATATCAGCCAAGCCGCAAGTAGTGCTGCAATAATTCTGATTGGTGGGAGGGGTTGGAGCTTTCGGAGACAGGACCATATCGCTTCAATTGATTGATTTGGATTCAGATATATCAAGTTCTTGAACAATGAGGTTGACCATACTTCTTTCTCCACTTCACAACTGACAAGGATGGTAAATAGTTTCTTCCTCGTTGCATCTCTTACATGTGGAATTTGTGGTTATATATCTAGAAGCTAGCTTCTCTCCTGTAGGAAATATGTTAGATAGTACCTTCCATAAGAACATTTTTTGGTGATAGCTTTTGTTTCCATACATCGGTGATCCAGTTTATACTCTGGCTGGTTCTTGATGGTGCCACTTTATCTTCTTCATCCATGGAGACATAATATCCTGTTTTCGTTGTGTATAATCCAGACTTGTGTCCACACCAAATTCTCTTGTCTAGTTTCCCTAGACAACTTGGTTGGATATAGAGAATTTTTTTAGTAAAATTCGGCAATAGCTTGTCCACCTTCTCTTCGTCCCAGCGAATTGTGTTTGGCAGAAACAAGTTTAAAACTGTGAAGTCTTTACTCTCCAAGGTTGTAGGCCCAAAAGGAATTTTTCCCGCTTGAGAAGGGATCCAAGAGTCTTCCCATATTTTAATCGAGGTACCAATTCCTGTGGCTCATCCTAATTTTGGTTTAACTAGTTCTCTTTCCACCATTAAACTTCTCCAACCATGAGATGCTTGAATAGTTACTGGGAAAGTTAGGATGCCCTTCCCCTTGCAGTACTTGTCTCTTAGAAGACGGCTAATCAGATTTTCTGGTTGATCTAGGATCCTTCAAATTAGCTTTCCCAGCATAGCTTGATTAAACTGTTGGATTTGTCGAAAACCTAGACCACCTTTCTGTTTGTGTTGTGCAAGCTTTTTCCATGAAATTCAAGCTAGTTTTCTTTCTCTTAGTTTTGAGTCCCACCAAAACCTTGTAAATTTTGATTGATTATGTTTATATAGCGATACCAGTAATTGGAAGCATGACACTACATAGGTAGGAATAGAGGATAATACACTCTTTAGCAGCACTTGTTTACCCGCTTCAAACAGTAATTAGAGGACCAGCGGATGCTTCTCTGTCTAATCTTGTCTATTATGCTTGCATAAATGTCTTTTGTCTTTCTTTTGAAATTCTCCGGCAGACCTAAGTATTTTTCCATACCACCTTCCTGAGATATATTCAACTCTTTCTTGATTGTTTCTCTGATGTGTGCAAGTGTTTTCCTAGCAAAAGAGACAGCAGACTTCTGCTTATTTATGGATTGCCCAAATGCTTGTTCATATTGTTGCAGGATATTCTTCAATGTAGAAAACAATGTTTTATTTCCTTTGCAAAAGAACATCGTGTCATCTTGCAAAGGAAATAGAACATCGTGTCATCAGCGAACAACAAACAATTAACTGGTGGTCTATTTCTGGTTAGTTTCACACCTCTCAGTGAGTTATTCTCTGAGCTTTCCTACATAATCCAAACAGCACATCACCACGGAGAATAAATAGGTATGGTAACAGGGGTCGCATTGCCTCACTCCTCGTTTTGGCATGACCATGCCTCTTGCGGCTCCATTAACTATGAAAGAGTATGTCACAGTTGATACACATTGCATTATCCAGGTAATCCATTTCGTATGGAAGCCCAACTTTTCCAAAACCTTTTCAATGAAGTTCCATTCTAACCAATCATAAACCTTGCTGATGTCGGTCTTTATGGCTACAGCTCCATGTTTTTTAGCATTAGATGTCTTGAGATTGTGTAGTATCTCATGTGTAATGAGTAGATTATCAGCAATCGATCATTTAGGAACAAACACCGATTGGTTCTCGGAAATGAGCTTTGGCAATAGAGGACTCATTAGCATCTTAGCAATGATCTTGTATAAGGTGTTGCATAATGCTATCAGCCTGTATTCCGTAATCTTCTGTGGGTTTGGGCATTTAGGAATTAGTCTCACGAAGGTCTTGTTGAGTGAACTTGGTAGACAGCCAGATCTGAAAAAGTCTATGATCTCTTTTATAACTGTAGGTCTGATAATACTCTAGTTTGTTGGAAAAAACAAGCAGAGAAACCATTCGGACCCGGCGTTTTGTCCGGATGAATGGAGAATAAGGCAGTTCTTATTTCTTTTGCTGATAGATCTCACGTTAATTTAACATTTTCTGCATCAGATATTTTTGGGATTAGGGCCGAGGAGACAATAGCTTCACACTCCAAGATTTGAGCAATAAACAACTCCGAAAAGTAAGTTTTTATAACTGAGGTAATTTATTGCTCTTCAATCACCACTATGCCATCCTTGGCTTCTAGGGCAGAAAAACAATTTTGATAGGTTTTGGCTTTAGTTTGAGCATGAAAATAACTGGTGTTTTTCTCTCCACGTGACAACTAGTTGACTCTGCTTCTTTGTTTCCAAAAGGCTTCTTCAGATTGGTATACAATTTGTAGCTTGTCGTTTATCTCACTTAGTTGTTGCAGACTATTCTGATCACTAGACATTGTTGTTTCTAATTCCCACTTGAGTTAATCAATTTCAGCCTTACTGTTCTTGTACTTTTCTTTTGACCAACTGATTATAGCACCAACTGATTATAGCATGTATGATCTTGAGAAGGTTCTGTTGTACTGAACATCTCTGGTTGTCTTTCCATATTTTGGCTACCATTTGTTTCACTTCCTCGACATCTTTTAACTTTTTGTCAAACCTGAAGATTTTCTTTCCTTTCCTTTCAGTATTTACCATTGCAAAGAGCGGTTTATGATCTGAGGCTTCGAACCACAAATACTCACAGAAACTTGAGGGATGCAGCTCCAGCCATGAGCTATCATCTACAGCCCGGTCTAACCTGCATCTGATTACATTTCATTGGCATATACCCCTACAAGAGAGCGGGTTCCCTGTGTGTTTAAGGTCGAACAGATCGCATTCATAGAAGAAACTACAAAAAACCAACTAAGATGCTTCAGTCCGATTTGCTCCTCCTTGTTTCTCGGCACTGCAGGTTATATCATTGAAATCGTCCATAACTAACCATGGAGCGTTTCTAACCTTAGCTTTCTCTTTTAACAGCATCCATTGATCTCTTCTCTGCTGTTTGTCATTATATCCATAGACAGAAGAGACATAAAACATTTTTCCTTCATGTCTAATGCACACTTTAATCTGGTGAAGGTCGGAATGTAGAACTTCGAGTCTAATATCTTTTTTCCTTAGGAGGAGTAAGCCCTCTCCACCATGTCTAGAGGGTGAGACAATTTCATGATGATCATAGCCTAAGGTTTCAGTTTTTTGCAAAACAAAGGCATCTTGGTTCTTAGTCTCATGAGGAATGTTATGTCCGGTGAGGTTTTCTTGATAACCTCTTTCAGACATCGAACTATCAAGGGATTCCCCAACCCTTGACAGTTCCAGCTCAATATGGCTAAGGAACTTGAGAAGAAAGATTTTCAAAAAATTTCTTCTTTCGATTCATGGCTGGAATTAAGTTCATGTTAGGTGGTTGTTGAGTGTTGTTTGTTTTGCTTGTTTTCTTTGCACCAGTTTTCTTTGTTGTCTGTCCTCCTCTTGAGCTTTCTGCCATGTGATTACTTGCTTGATCCATGGAATCTGAGTATAGTCTTCATCTCATAGATGTTTTAGCATTCACTGTTCTCTTTTTTGGAAATTAAGTTTGTTTTGATTCTGGGACTGAGACACTTTTTGGATCCAACAGGTCACCCTGGCTTTTTTCTTACTAAGGGCGGATTTGGTTGACTGCAGTCCAAATCAATATCAAGGATTTGAGGTCCAAGTCTCAATGTTACCGACAACCGTTCTCCACTTTCTTGCATTTCTTCCCTAGAGGGGACTTCGTTCTCTGCTTCAAATGCAGGTACTTCATGCATAATTAGATGAGAATTGTCTTCTGTATGTTCTCTTAGTTGATGTCCCAATCTTTGACTAGTTGGGATTCTTCCTGTATTTTCTTCTGACTTAGATGTGTGTTGAGTATCATTTCCACACCTATTTTCCTCCACTTCTTGTCTTTGCAGGGAAACTTGAACCATTCTTGCTGCTTCTGAAACTAGTTATCATGATTCCTCGATCAAACGATACCGTTCTTTTCTTGCAGCGCTCTCAGATGGATCCGCAGCAGACACATACTGATTCATGAATCCTCAAATTTCATTCAAGACAGAATTCCTATTTTCCTAAGGGATTGTTATTTCCTCTGGATTTAGTGGTATGACTCATGTTCGGATTTGCTTTTTCATGTATATGAATTTTTGATCTTTAAATCTTTTGTTAATTTAAGAATTACAAAATACGAATAGAAAGTATTTTATCATAATCAAGAGTGTATTATCGTATATGCTTTACAACTTTGTTCCTCTCTTTTTATATACATTTCCAATTAATTTTGCTCTGATTAGATCAATCTTCATAAATATTAATTGAATCCAGGTTTGCTTTTATTACTCCATTATCTGTAATTGACTTAGCTTGCTGATTTTGTGTTAGTCAGCTCGTCAATTCTGCGTTTCGTATTCATTACCATTAATGACATCCAACCCGTCAAGATTGACCTCGCGTCGTTGGCTATGAAGTGCCTAACCCTATCCAACTTACTTCTGGGTCGAGATTATTACTCTATTATCCGTAATTCACTCAGCCCATCGTCGGTAACGATCTTGCCTAGGACTCCGAATCTGCAAACGATGTTTCTCCAAATGAATTCTCGTACTTGGGACCTTGTTAATTGTTGGAATGGCTCCGCTTCCGCCCATTTGGTGAAGTAATCGGTCGAAATTAAAATGAAACGAGAATGCTTCTTTCCGGATGATTCTAGTGGTCATACGATGTCCATAGCCCAGCGCATGAAAGGGTATGGGATTACCATTTTTCCTATTTTTTCACTTGGCACATGTATCGAAGGAGCGTGTTACTGACATTTCTGACACTGTTTTGAATAGTCTTTGCTATCCTTCACTATCGTCGGCCAATAATATCCTTGCCTCTTGACTTTGAACGCCAGCGAGTGCCCCCCGGAATGGTTTCCACAAACTCTGAGGTGAATTTTGCTAGGATCTGGGCCGACTTGTTGTTAGTTGTGCATAGGAGGCAGGGCCCCGCTACATTTCTCTTAAATATGCGTCTATTTATGATGCAGAATCTCGCGCTTTGGGTTTTTAGGTTCCGATGTGGATGCTACTGCTGCTAAGGCGTATGTCGTTGTGTTCTCTGCTTGAGGTATTCTTTCTAGATCGAATTTTTCGAATTGCGATGCCGTGTTTTTAACGAGCTTCAAAAATGCATTTATTCTAGCATCTTTTGCCTCGTACTCGTCATGGTACTGACTTGTTACCAGTTTGGAGTCGCTATGGTCTTTTACATGTTTTACCGCCATTCCTACCGCGATTCACAGTCCAGCAAGTAGTGCCTCATACTCACCCTCGTTATTCGAGGGCCTGGTAACCTAGTCGACAGGAATGCTTGATCAGCTCACCGCTGGGCGAACTCAATGTCAGACCGTATCTGGATCGGTTATGAGAAGACGATCCGTTGACGTGGATTATCCAAGGCCTTTGATCGATATTCATATTGTTAGTTCCTCTGTAGATTTCGACGATAAAATCCGTGAGGACTTGCGACTTCATACTTGTGCGAGGTCGATATTTGATATCGTACTCACTAAGCTCGATTGCCCATTTGACGAGCCGTTCTGATTTACTTGGGCTGTGCAG
Organism: Lepidium aucheri; assembly: GCA_900406435.1. Classification (NCBI taxonomy): domain Eukaryota; kingdom Viridiplantae; phylum Streptophyta; class Magnoliopsida; order Brassicales; family Brassicaceae; genus Lepidium; species Lepidium aucheri. The sequence continues at coordinate 32,283 of OVBA01002017.1, forward strand.
GATTATGCGTAATCGTTGATTCGTCATCACCACAATCGTGTGGGATTGAAAATACGGGAAAAGTGTTCTTGCGGCTGTTACCACTACTAGAGCTATCTTCTCCACAACCAGATATCGTTCTTTGGGCTCATTAAGGGATTTACTCACATAGTAAATCGGTCGTTGTTCACCTGCTTTCAATCAGACAAAAACCCCGCTCATCGCCATTGTTGATACTGCTAGGTAAAGGTAGAGCTCTTCTCTTTCTTCCGGTTTTGCCAAGACTGGCAGTGTTGCTAAATAGGTTTTTGAATTCTTCGAAGGCCTCTTGGCATTTATCGTCCCAAATGAATTTTTTATTGTCTTTAAGTAATTAGAAGAACGGTAAACATCTGTCAGTTGATCACGATATGAAGCGGTTTAGCGCTGCTATCCTCCCGGTTAGTTGTTGGACCTCCTTCTTTGTTCGTGGTGGGCGCATATTTGTAAGTGCATTTATTTGGCGAGGATTGGCTTTGATTCCTCTTTTGGTTACGAGGTATCCCAAAAATTCTCTAGATTACACCCCGAACGCGCATTTAGTCGGGTCAAGTTTCATTCCAAATTTGTTGACAATATCAAAGCAGTGGCGTTGTTGCCCAACGTGATCTTTTACGTCTGCCAATTTTACTAGCATATCATCGATGTATACCTCCATTGTATTCTCCAATTCTTCTGCGAACATGAAATTTACCAGCCGTTGATATGTCGCGCCAGCGTTCTTGAGTCCAAACGGCATCACGCGATAACAATAAGTACCTTGTTCGGTTATGAAAGATGTTTTTCTTTGTCCTCCGGATGCAAAAAAATATTATTGTACCCAGAAAAAGCGGCCATGAAGGACATCAACTGGTTTCCTGCGGTTGACTCACCACCTTCTCGATTTGTGGGAGCGGATAACTGTCTTTGGGGCATGCTTTGTTGAGATTGGTGAAATCTACACAGACTCTCCATTTGCCGTTTTTCTTTCGTACTACTATTGCCAGCCAATCGGGATACTTGACCTCCCTAATTGCTCCCATCTTCAATAGCCTCTCGATCTCGTTGAGAACTGCTTTAGCTTTATCCGGTCCAAGTTTCCTTTGTTTTTGCTTCACCGGTTTGTAGGTTTGATCGACATTTAGCTCATGTGTCGTCACTGACGGGCTGATTCCTTTCATGTCATGGGGGGTCCAGGCGAACATGGCCATGTTTCCCTTGAGGAAGTTTTCCAGCTCCCGGCAGATTGCAGGATCCAAGTCGACTCCGATGGTTAATTCCCTTTTGGGCTGACTGGGATCAATAATTATCTTGACGGTCCTAATCTCTTATGGCCTCTAGTTGGCGAGGTCTTCTGTCTTCTTAGTGGCAACCGCTCGGTTATTGGTTAATTCCTACAATATTTGCCCTCATGTCCGCTTGAAGTTTTCTTGGTAGCATCTCCGCGATGTGGCCTGACTGCTATGTATGATTCCGTCTCTGTTATCAGTTGGGAATTTCACACATTGGTGGTACGTCGATGCTACCACTTTCATTGCATACAGCCAGGGTCTCCCCAGGATCGCGTTAAAGGGTGCTAGTGCATCAATTACCATGAAGTTTATTACTTTCCTGATTCTCGAGGCAATTATCGGTAGCTGAATCATTTCCATTGTCATCTCGGTGTTGCCAGAAAAGCCTGTTAGGGTTGTTTTTTCTCCAACGAGTTTTTTATCTTCTTGCCTCATTTTCTTGAATGCGTCATAGAACACCAAGTCGATGGAACTTTCAGTGTCGGCCAGAATCCTCGCCAGCTCTCCTCGTACGATGTCTAGCTCGATTATGAGTGTGTTATCATGGGGTTTGTCGAGATGAATAGTCTCGCTTTCTCTAAAAGTTATGGATGTGATATCGTCCTTTCGGCTCGTCTTTGAGCTTGGAGGTTGCATTTCTGCTTTTCGCTGGTGCGCTTTTATAGAGTTGACAGAACTCCCACACAAACTCGACCCTCCTATTATGACTCTAATACGAGGTTTAGTGGATTCTTTATTTTTCCCCACCTCGACGGTTTCTTCCTCCTTAACTGAACTCATATCTCGTTTTCGATATTCCCCCTTGTTTTTCCATTCCTGTTTCATTCCTTCCTTCCATTTTTCTTCTTCCTTAAGTCACTTAACCACTTTGCATTATTCTAGTGTATGTCCATGCGTCTGATGGTAGTCGCAAAACTTCGACATGTCCACTGGTTTTTTGTTTTTCAACTTTCCTACCGAGAACGAATGACCTGTCGACATCTTCTCGTTCTGAGGTCGGCTGTTGCTCTAGACTTTGCTTGTTACTGACTGCACCCTCGTGACTTCTTTCTTCTCAAAATGCTTTTTGACTTCTTTAGGGCGCCTGAGCTCAGACCTCTGTTCTTCCCAGTTGATGAAGTTGGTTGTCCTGTGTAACACATCATCCAGCGAGCTGGGAGGCCGGACCATCAGATCCTGACTGAATGTTGAGGCCTGCCATATTCCCCTCTTGAGCGCGATCAAGGCCATATCGTTTAGGACGTTGATACTTCTTGACTTCATTTCCTTACATCGTGCTATGTAGTCCCGCAGTGGTTCAAACTTCATCTGGGTTAGGTTGAGTAGGCTATCTATAGTGGTAACAGTTCTCTACGAAGATAGAGTAGTGCTTCAGGAACACCTCCGCGAGTTGTTCGAACCTGTGTATAAATTTCCTTGGCAACATAGAGAACCAATCCAGAACGGGACCGATAAGATTTTTAGAGAAGAACCTGCAAAAACCAACATCCCGTTCATCTCCCTCGAGATGAGTCATGTCTGCTGCAAGCCAAAATGACTTAAGGTGCGCTATAGAATCTGTGTTCCCTGCATATTGCGAGAACTTGGTTTTTCCGACGTCGCGAATACGGGCCCTAGTGATCCTTCTTATGAATGGGGTATGTCGCGTCTGTTTGATCACGTGTTGGATCTCTGGTGCCGTTGATGTAGCACGATGCAGTTTAGAGCGTATGTTTGCATACTCCTGCTGTGTTTTCATCATCATTTGTCGGAGCTTGCCTATTCCCAGTGCGTCTTCTTTTTGATACCCCATTTGGGACCCTTCTTTCGGTGACGTGGTTTGTTATATTTTGTTCCAAAGGTCACAGCATACGACTTATGCTTAGGCCAGCCTATCCTTCAGATTTCTCATTCCAGCTGATCCGACTGGAGATTCACCATGCGTTTTGTCTTGCAGAATTGTCTTGTCGTGTTGTTCCTGGACCATGGGGTCTGCCCATGCTACCGGTTGGTTTGCTATGTCTCTGGTTTCTGGTGCATGTGCCCCCATAAGATTTCGTTGGGCTGATCTCTTGGCGTGGTCTCTTGTCCTGTCATGTTTTGGGTGTCGGTGACCATGGCTAGGAGTTTTGCGAGCGGTCTTCTGAACTCCTCTTCCTGTCGTCGGGCTTGGAGCTATAACTCCTAGTTTCTTAATTCGCTCTGGCGTACCTGCTCCATTGCTATGGAGGCCATTTCCCTCAGCTCCATGATCGTGCGAGATTGTCGTTGGTATGTTGTCGTTCCGGATGGTCCTGTTGATTCCGTGTCAGTCAGCTTGTCAATTTCGTGTTTTGCGTTAATTACCATTAATGTCATCCAATCCGTCAAGATTGACCTCGCATCGTTGGTTACGAAGTGCCTAACCCTCTCCGACTTAATTCTTGGCCGAGTTTCTTAATGCGCTTCTTTACTTAGTAAAGTCAATCTTCTTTAGGTAACACCATCAATCTAGATTCCATTTCGACTATTTAGTCAATTCTAGTTAGGTTTATATATTATATTTTAGATTGAGTTTAATTATTTTTTTAAGTTTACGTATTCTGAAAATATTAACAAGTATTATGAAGTTTACTTTTTAAATAATATTTTAATTATTATTTAACTTTTGTTAAAAGTTTCAATAGTTTTTTAATTAAGTTGTTTTATCAGGTATAATATTATTTATTTTCATACAAAACTAATATTTTAAATTCTACTAAAATTAACCAAATTATTTTATTATTATTTGATTTTAACTTATTCAGTCAAGTCAAATTTCACAAAAAAATAAAATAAAATCTGAGTTAGATTTCACTAATAGAATGAGGATATATTCAACGCTCCACTAATACATTTAATAATATTTTAAGCACCCGTTATAGTCAGTGGCAGACGTAGAACTATATGGAGGAGAGGGGTTTCATATGATACACATGAATTTTAAAAATTTTATTTATAAGTATTAACAATTTAATAATTGACTTTTTTGTAAAATCTTTTTGACACCCATTAAATATGAATTTGACTCTAATCCAAAATATTTTAGCCTAATATAAAATAAAAATAAGCCTATATATATTTAATTAACTTAATTTATCAATTATTAATATTTTGTAGAGTTCAGTTAGGATGATCGAGCTAATGATTATGATATATAAGGTTTAATTCTTTCTATTTACCAATTTGGCATATTAAAAAAGAATTTTAAGGGTTGTGTAGGCTATGAATCAGACTTTGTCGATCTAATTGTTAACAAAAAAAATTATTAATCTCTTTCCATTCTACTCATCTTTTTCTTTTTTCTACTTGGACAATAAATCACTACCCACATAGATAATTCAGCTTACACAACTTTGATTAAAGCTAAGATCAATATATTGAAGAATTGAAGTGTGCCAAAAAAGATAATTAAGAAACAAGTACATGATAATGTAATTGTACCTGAAGATATATTTTTTAGTGATTGTCTAGTTTGTTTTATTGAAAATGACAAATGAAACCGTAGTACAAAAGTTCCATAAACTATTTGTAAAATTTATTGATATTTTGGTAAGATTAAATTTATATATTTTTTGAAAAAATATATTTTGAACTTCATAAATTAATATCTGGCTCCGCCACTGATTATAATCATAATATTATTAAGTGTTACGCGATTCTAACACGTAAATATCAATGGCCTAGCAAGCTAAATGTGGTCTCAATTTCTTGATGGATGGGGACAAAATAAGGATCAAAACACACACACATTTTGCATGCTCTTATCAATTCAATTTGATTACGAACTAATTAATATGTGGAAGCAGCTCGTATACAATCACTACAAGAAAACAGGTGATTTGTGACGGAAATTTGTGAGGGATATTTTTTGTCGCAAACTTTGCGATGGATTTGCGGCAAACTTGCGACGTATGACAAAATGTCACAAGGACGTCGCAAACTTGCGACGGAGATATTGGCGTCGCAAAACCTGCGACGAATTCGCGACAGACTTGCAACGAATTTCATTTCGNTTTCGTCGCAAATCCGAAGCATATTTGCGACGTATTTGCGATAATTTTTTTCTGCTGCATCTTTTGTGACGCATTTGCGATGGCTCTGCGACATTTGGTACAGTACATCGCAAATGAG
>OVBA01002018.1:0-37694 GCA_900406435.1 Lepidium aucheri
CGTCGCAAATCCCTCGCAAAGACGACGTCGCAACTCCCTCGCAAAGATGGCTTCACAATTCTCTCGCAAGAAAGACATCGCAAAAGCCTCGCAAAAAGTGCGTCGCGAATCCCTCGCATACGGACGTCGCAAATTCATCGCATGTTTTCACATCGCAATTCCATTGCAGAAGAGGCATCGCAAAGTCGTCGCATCTCAGCACTCGCAATACCATCGCAAAGGCGCCGCAAAACTTGCGAGGAATTTGCGACGCCTGTCTATGCGAGGGACTCGCGAGGAATCTAGTCCGTCGCAAGATTTGCGACGAACTTGCGGTGTTTTATTTTTTGCGACACGCGTTTTGCGACGTTTTCACGAACGTCGCAAATCCGTCCCAAATTACCATTTGCGAGGGATTTGCTACGTTTTTTCCCGTCGTAAAACACGTGTTTTCTTGTGGTGAGTGTCTCCAAAGTACTTTATCACTTCCCTCAAATATTACTAAAGGCTTCGATCATAGACGAGAGACTAGATCAGCAAAAAGTATAGACCGAGAGGTATGAGGAAGTCATCCATGAGTCTAAGAGAAGGCTTAAAAACTGAAGCAAAGCGAGAGACTCAAAAATATCTAGTTTCAATAGGACATGTGATATCAATAAGATTTCCTAAAGAGCTTCAATTATCTGACTAAAACAATGGAGGTTTAATGAAGTTATAAGCAAGAGAACGAAACTTTAGAAATTTATGCCAACCCTAAGAACTTTAGAACAGGCTTGAGTATCCAGAAACAAATTATATCTCAGCAAGTAATGCTTTGTTCAAGTATCCCATTATATCGCAAAAAATAATGTCTTGTCCAATAAATTATTAATTATTATAATTGTCATCAGAATTTTCTGATATAATTTTTTTGTCAAGCCCAAAAGCCCACATTATAAACTTCTAAGAGGCTATATTCGAATTTTCGATATCAGAGAAATGGTCCTAAATAATACAGCTAATACTCTTGACAAATATACGAAAATCTAATTTGTACATATCTTATCAGTTTTATATGATCTGCCATCTTGCATAATGCAAACTAAAAAGGGAAAATTTATTTTAAAATGTAATTTTATGAAAATTTAGCTATATTACCCATTTTAGTTTGCATTCTAAAATCTTCTTTTGCTAATAATGTTGTTTTTTACAATCCAGGCTACATTTTATTCCTTCTTTGTATATATTTATATTTTCCTTGTTATAGAATTTTGTTGTTGACTTAGAATTACCATTAAATTTATATTATATTTACTACATTCTAAATTTGATAAAATAAAAAACATTTTTGAAGTTCCATATATACACACACACACATGTATAGATCTCTCTTAGCTTTTCATAATGTTATCAATCTTTGTCCTTTCAATCCTCTATATAAACATGCAGTGTTTTACATGCAGACAAATCTTTCGAACCCATCAAGAGCTCTTCTCACATATCTATTCTTTTCACACCGATGAATTTGAATATATTCTCTCGATCTCAAGAAGACAACATTTGATCTCTTGTCTTCTTCACAATCTCAACTTGAACTCTACTCTTCCTCAAACTACTTTCTTTCAAAACTATTCTCGTATTCACAATCAACCAAGGAGCTTCCAATCTGTGACCATGGCCGATAACAATAATATCAATCTAACAATTGGTCGTTTTGTGCAGCCTCAAGTGAGATCTCAGCCTCTTCAACAACCTCTGCAGTCACAGTCTCATGTCCAACCACCATATGTGTTTCAGCCACAGCCAATGCAACTTCAGCCTCAACCCGAAATTGTGTTTCAGCCACAACATATGCAACCTCAGCCACATGTCATGGAGATTGAGACGTTGGTGAATGATGATTGCACTTTGCCCCTTATTGAGCAGTTAGAGGGAGAGTGGCCAAAAACTAGTATCATGGAAGTTGATGAGAAGGATTTCATCGATCTTGACCTAAAGCTCTGAATTTTTAATATTATTATCTGAAGTTGTTTGCAGTAATGAATAAGGAAAACTATATAAACTAAAATGCTAGATGAGAATTGTTATAGATCTAATCTATGAATTGGTTTATCTAGTTATCTGTGATGTTTTCTCTTTGAAATCATTGTTATATTATAAGATTTGGAGTTTTCTTTGGTTCTAAATGATATTTAACTTCTCAAAATCATTGTCTTTTTCTCAAAATATTAGATTATGTTGTAGATATCTTTTAGTTTAAGACCATATTTTTTCAAATGAAACATAATTGTGTAATCTTTATGACATGTTATATAATATAAGATATGTACGGTCGCATGGTGGTCGAGTAGCAAGCAAAAAACACTTGAAACAATGTAATACACTACCCAAGTTTGAACTTCCTCAAATCATAATCATGTGTGTCAATTCAAAGGTTTTCACCTTACTTGTTTGCCCTTAGGTGTAAGTAGTCTCACTTGAAACAGAAGTTATATTTTATCTGAATCTGAACCACTTAAAAGGCATGTTACACGAAATTGGAAGATAAAATTGTTCGGTGTTGGTGAAAGATAAGGTATTCGAACCACTTTAGAAGTATTTTACAGGAAATTAGAAGGGAAAGTCGTGTTGAAAAAAAAATAAAGATAAATTAAGTAAGTTAAATGAAAAGTTGACATGTGGAATTGGAAAGATAATAATCTATCTGAATCTGAAACACTTAAGAAGAATATAGAGGTATTTTACAGGTCATTAGAAGAGAAAATCGTATTGAAAAAAGATAAAGATAAAATAAGTAAGTCAAATGAAAAGTTGACACGTGGAATTGGAAAGGTAATAATCTATCTGGATCTGAACCACTGAAGAAGAATATAGAGGTATTTTACAGGAAATTAGAAGGGAAAATGGTGTTGAAAAAAGATAAAGATAAAATAAGTAAGTCAAATGAAAAGTTGACACGTGGAATTGGAAAGGTAATAATCTATCTGGATCCGAACCACTGAAGAAGAATATAGAGGTATTTTACAGGAAATTAGAAGGGAAAATCGTGTTGAAAAAAGATAAAGATAAAATAAGTAAGTCAAATGAAAAGTTGACACGTGGAATTGGAAAGGTAATAATCTATCTGGATCCGAACCACTTATGAAAAATATGTTATAGGAAATTAGAAGGTGATTGTTCGGTGTAATCGTGTTGATAATAGATAAAAATGAAATATGTAAGTCAAATGAAAATTTGACACGTGGAACTGGAAAGATAATAACCTTATAGAACTTGAACCACTATAGGGGTATGTAATAGATGTTCGATAAAAACGTGTTAATAAAAGATAAAGATAAAATAAGTAAGTCAAATGAAAAGTTAACACGTGGATATGGGAAGCTAAGCCGATTAGAGTGAAGTTGAATTAGAAAACTTGTAAGAAAAAGAACCAAACCGACCTAATAAAAAACCAAATTAAGCTGAATAAAATTTCAAAATTACCACAATAAATTTTAAAATTACTATATCAACTTCAAATCTAAAAGAACCAAACTGAATTAAACCGAGCTGGTTATCTAAATACCTAACCTTACCCGAGAGAAATGATGCGAGTGTTGGTCTCATTGTCATCAAAGTATGGGCAAGGCTTTCTTCTTGGTCTTTGCGAGAGCTCATCCAAAATTACAACTAAAAGTTATCTGAGTTTTGTTTCTTTGGTTGTTTGTTGTGTATATCTCTTGGTCTTTATCTGTATAATTTGGCTATTTTTTATCTGAGTTCTGATTTTATTGACTCTTGATATCAGTTTGGTTAGTGGTTTACATTCTCTCTCGAGATCTCAACATTCTAGAATTAGTTAGTTGTTTTATTCAGAAATCTATCAAATTTCAAGTAAAATAAAAGAGTTAAAGTAGTTCTATTTTGAGAGATTAACTTTCTTTCATTTTTAGGAGTGATATCTAGATACTCTGTTTCCATTCTTTCGGTTTTAGGATTATCTACATTTGGATGTTAGATTTTGGGGATTTTAATATTTTTAGGCGATCTACGCTGATTTGTTTCGGTTAATGTTTATTTAGTATCTTTTTTATATTAACTAGACGAAAAAAATATAATAGGCATCAATTAAAGCTTTTCCATTTTTTTTGTTAATATTGGATTGACAAGACCCGATTTATAGCATAAAGTCCACTCTTAAAATTCTTTTTTTAAACTTCTATAATACAACGGATAGAAATCAAAAACTAAGACAACTCAGTTTTTCTATTTTCTTTTTAATTATTAAAAATTATTTTAGTCGTTTTCACGTTACAAAAAAAAAAACATATTACCGTTGATAATAATTTAATAAAATTATGCAACTAATATTACCGTTAAAAAGTGAAGGTGACCAAAGTGAAGCAATGAATGTTACCATCAAACCCAAATGACATACTAACACAACTTGTCCTTAAGTGAACACCAAGTACACTAGTAGATCCTTTTCACCAATGAATTCCCGATTTTACCCCTGAAGTATTACTAATTTTACCTTTTTATCTTTACATTTTTCCTCGGTAAATTCGCTCTCACTCTTCCAGCTGGAATCCAAAGCACAAAATGGAGACAAACCTTCTCTATATCTCTCTGATTTCCTTTCTTCACTATTGAGTTTGGATTCTTCAGCAACTTTGTGGGTTTTTTAGATGATTTGATAAAGTGGAAAACTTTGAAGATCTTTCTTTTGATAGTTAGCTATGAAATCTTCGATTCGGCTTGACTCAGTTGTTTTTCAGCTCACTCCTACTCGAACACGGTAATTTTAATTTCGTGCAGATTATTGTTTTCGTGAGGTTTACTGAAGAAAATAGCGTAATTGATCCAGTTGTAGAAATTTGTGTCACTTTTTGTGAGTATGGAAGTCGAAAGATTGCATTTTTATGTTCCTTGATACGATCAAAGGTCCCTTAAATGTTAAGCTTTGTGTTACATTTGTGAGAGATTGTTCTATGGAAATCAAACGGCATTTCTGGGTTCATTGAGAAGATGAATAGTCGATGAATTTTGTCGGTTTGTTACTAAATTTACTACGAAAAATCAAGTCTTTTTCTGTTTCATTAATTAGTTTGGTAACAGCTAATGTCGAGTTAATAATCTCTCTTTATTTGTATAAGCTTTTGTTTTTGTGATCAATGTTAAGCTTTGCGTTGCTATTGTGAAATATTACTGTATTCAAAGTTGAAATACCACAATTTGAGTTCCTTGATAAGATCAAAAATCTTGAATTTCTAGGTTGATTTACCGTGTTTTGATTTTCTACGTTTGTTTTAGGTGTGATCTGTTGGTAACAGCTAATGGAAAGACTGAGAAAATAGCTACAGGGTTGCTTGATCCTTTTCTTGCTCATTTGAGGACTGCAAAAGATCAACTTGATAAAGGTGGCTACTCGATTATTCTCAAGCCTGAAGCTAGTGACAATGCAGCTTGGTTCACTAAAGGAACAATTGAAAGGTCTGTTTGATATAAGTTAGTTGTCTTTTTATGGAACTTCTTATATTTGCCATTGGTCAGTTTGAGATGAGAGTGTTGTCGTATAGGTTTGTTCGATTTGTGAGCACACCGGAAGTAATAGAACGTGTTTACACTTTAGAAACTGAGATCATACAGATTAAAGAAGCCATTGGTATACAGAACAATTCTGATATGGCATTGACTGTGGTAAGCAAATTTGGTAGTTTTGAATATGTTGTTTTGTGTATAGTCAGAAGTATTGAATGTTATAGTGTATAAACAGGGGAATGATGATCTACGAGCAAACAAAGCAGGAATTAAGCAAGGTGTGACATAACGATTAATTTTTCGTCTCAGGATTGACTGATAATAAACATGTTACACTATCTGAATACTCAACTAAGAACATCAAAATGTGGATCAGGTAGCAAGCCTTTGCTGCAGCTTAGTGAGGAGAAAGCTATTGTCCTTTATGAGGTTACGCAGAATCAAAATGACTTTCATATAAAAGGGTTTTCTTCTCATCTTTTACTCTGTGAAACAGACAATTAATTTCATCTTTTTGCATCTTTAACAGCCTGATTCACATCCAAAGCAAGCAAATGGGTCTACAGCATCAGACGAAAATTCTAAGTAAACCCTTTGCATGAGAGATATTTGTTTTCATTCTGTTACAGAAAGAGAGTATGTAAGTAACTGTTTAGTAATTTTCGGAATTGTTATCAGAGCTCAAGTTTTAAAAGTTCTGGAGACACGCAAGACAATGTTGCAGAAAGAACAAGGAATGGCCTTTGCACGTGCTGTTGCAGCTGGTTTTGAGGCTGATGATATGGTCCCTTTAATATCCTTCGCCAAAACTTTTGGAGCCTTGCGTTTGATGTGAGAAAATTATACTTGTTATCTATCTCTTCCATTGTTTTGTAACCAAAAGCTTATATCCATTATGCTGTTTGAATTTGAAAGCATCTCTCTATATGTTAGTTCTCAAGTTTAGCCTAATCACTGTTATAGGGATGCCTGTGTGAAATTCATGGAGTTGTGGAAGAAGAAGCACGAAACTGGCCAGTGGGTTGAGATTGAAGCAGCGGAAGTCATGGCAACGCAGCCAAACATGTCTATAATGAACGACTCAGGAATTATGTTTGCAAATGCTGCTAATATGCGTAGGGACTCGTGGCCTGGGACACCTGAAAATGGTGGTAAGAGGATCCATGAATGGATTATGAGTCCATAGCTACATCCTATCTTGCATTGTTTGGCATTGCTTTCGTACAACTGATATTCAATTCAATAAACTTCTTTTATCCAGATGCGAAGTCTCCTACAGATAATAAACCAAATGGGAATCAAGAACATGTGCAAGGACAGCATCCGGTGCCGATATATGCACCCTGGCCAGTTCACTCTCCACCAGGTACCTTTCCTGTGTTTCAAGGATATTCAATGCAAGGCATGCCATACTACCCGGGCTATCCCGGAGCTAGTCCATATCCATCTTCCCATCCGTCTACCAATGATTCTAGACGTAGTTCTGGTCAAAGAAAGGCTCGGAAACATCATTCATCTTGTAGTGAGGACTCCGAGTCTGATGATCAGGAAAGAGAGAAAGGAAAATCAGGTAGAATAAGAAAGTCCGGGAAGGTGGTGATTCGGAATATCAATTACATTAATTCAAAGAAGGAAGATCAGTCAGGAACAGAATCTGATGCTGATGACAATCATGAAGAAGAGGCAAGAGGAGAATGTTACAATGGTAAAGAGAGAGCAATAGAAGGAACAGAGGCTGACACGGGGAATTGGCAGGCCTTTCAGACTTATCTATTACAAGATGCCGATAGGGATGAGCGTACCATAGACCATATGATGGATAAGGAGATTGCAGGAAAGAAGAGGCGAGGTACAGGGAAATATGATCCTTTGGCCAATGATGAACGTGAAGCAGAAGAATATCAAGGAAGGGATACTGCTGACGTTCAAAATGGTACTGTGGCTCGTAGACTCAGGGGATCTAGTGACTCTTTTATGGTTCACCAGAGAGAAAATGGTTTTGAGAATTCTTCTGATCCCCTTAACTTGAATGGATTTGATAATGCAAGGAACGTTCCTGATAAGAGATCATCGATTAATATGGATGATGATTCTTATATTGTTGCTCGGGGATCTGCAGCACTAGATGAAGCTGGAAGAAATAAGAGAAATGCTATAGACATAGGATCAGAGATCTCTTTGTGTCACCAAACTGATGGAAATGAAAGGGTCAATTATGAGCCTCATGTATTGAGCTTGTTGCCAAAACGAGAAACAGAGAAGTTATCAGCTGGGTATGATCCTGCGGTAGATTTTGGATCCGAAGCTTTGAAGAAGAATAACAAGGACGCTGGAAGTGGTAAGAAATTAGTGAAAGATCCAAAATCTAGACTTTCTAAAGATGCTGCAGACAGGAGGAAGGCTTCGGGGCCAATCCGTAAAGGAAGACCAACAAAGATGAGCCCTTTAGATGAAGCAAGAGCACGTGCTGATAAGCTTAGAAGTTTCAAAGCTGATCTCCAGAAAATGAAGAAGGAAAAGGTAAAAAAATCAAATTAAACACTTTGATATAAATGGTATAAGCCATCTTGTTGAAACTTTGCATCAGACATTCTTACTACCATCTTTTCTTGTTTTAGGAAGAAGAAGAGAGGAAACGCATTGAAACTCTGAAATTAGAAAGGCAAAAGCGGATTGCTTCTAAAAGCAACTCAGCCGTAGGTCACTCGCAATTGCCTGCACAAACAAGGAAACCGATGCTAAACAAGTTTTCTCCCGGCGGTCCTAGAGCCTCTAAGTTTAGTGACGCAGAACCTGGATCATTATCACCTCTTCAACGTCATCCCAGAAGAACTGCTTCTTTAGGGTCAAATGACTCTCAAAAGGTCCCCAAGAATGGTAAACTGAGTACTGTAAGTAAGTCAACAGGAAACATGCTAACAAGGTCGATATCACCATTGCCTTCATCTAAGAGAGAAAGCATAGCAACAAGAAATAGACTAACCAGGACGATTTCACCATTGCCTCTATCTAAGAGAGAAACCAGAGTTAGTCTAGATACTCATAACAAGCCGGTTTCAAGGACAAGAAGATTATCAGAACCCAACATGAGTAAATATACTACACCGAGTTCTTCAGTGAGATCACGACGCACAATAGCATCGAAAAAGGTATCTGATGCTCCTGAGATAAAGAAATTATCAGCTATCGTTAACTATGATATAGCCAAAATCGCATCTCTTCCGGAACTGAAAATAAAACCAGCCAAAGGTCCTAATGTTCTGGTAAAAGGGGTCGAGAAAATTATGTCTGCAGGTTCTGATATTGAACCAAGTGGTAACAAGAACAAATTCTTGTCCCAAAATGATGTTGATGACACTCCGGTGATTGAGAAGTCAGTGGTGATGGTGTTGCCAAGTTCAGCTAAAAGTATAAATACAGATCAGGTGAAACAAGAGAAGTCCAAGGTAGTCTCTGAAGGAGTAAATAAGGAAGCCAGTGAAACAACGCAGGAGAGTGGCAATGATCTCGTCTTGGTAAGCACCCTTATTCTAGCAGATCAGTTTTATTTGTGTTTAAATGGTTCTGATGACTAGAACTGCTTTCAGGTTAGGTTGGAGAGTCTGAGTGACTTAGTAACAGAAACACCAAAGTTTCTGACAAATCAATGTGTTGTTGAGAAACCATATGAAGCTCCATATGCTCGAGTTTCTTCATTAGAAAATCCATGTACAGTGTACTCAGAGTGTTCCCAAGCACCTTCACCAAGCCTTCACTCAAATGAGACAGAGCAAGAAACTGTCAAAACTCTTGTACTAGAGAAGAAGATAAGTGAGGTCTCAGATAAATCTCAAACAAAGGAGTCAGCCTCAAAAGGGCTCAGAAAACTGTTAAAATTTGGAAAAAAGAATCATTCTTCGTCTACAAGTGAACACCATACCGAGTCTAATAATGCAGCTCTCAATAGCAATGAGGATCATGATCCAGCTGTAACAGCTCCCACAACAAATGCAGGTAAAAACATCTTTACATCATATGGAATTTTTTCAGTAATTGCTGCCAAAGCAAATATACAGTGGGTTTGCTTTCTTGTGAAATAACTGAAGTTTAAGCTCTTAACATTATATTGCTCCATAAGAGCAAAACCCTCTTGCACACCAATATGGTTTCTATTGATGTTGAATGCATGGTGTGGTATAGAAAATGTGATAATCATATAAAACCTATTTATATAAGTCATAGAGGTTTAACTATCTGATTTTGTTATCCAGCTTTTACACTGAAGAATCTCATATCTCAAGATGAAACACCTACAGCAGCAGCTTCACAGAAATGTAAGTAAATAACCTTTTACTCACTACAAACATTCTGATTCTAGATTAGAAATTCTCCTTCTCCTTCTATACTTTGATAGATAATCTTCAAGAGAGTTCTTCTCTCGTTTTGGTTGATCCTTAAAACTGATACGAGTCAGAAGAAACTTGCTCACTTTGGTTCTTTTTTCTTCGTCTTCTTTTGCAGCTTCTCGCCATTTTTCATTACTGTCTCCTTTCAAGAACAAGAAGGTAGTATCATGATGACACGGAATAGATGACAGATCATCTCCATTAATACAACCTTGAAATCTTGTAGTGACTTATTTATGATGTCTCCAATATCAAGCCTGTTCTGCAACAATGTCTGAAAAAAAGAAAGAAAAACTACCATTGATGTTACATTTGGTTCCAAATGCAATGGAATGTGTTTTTTCTCTTAAGAGTTTTCTTTTTCCACCATGAATTGGATGTAACTGATAATATAACAAAAGCAAGGGTAAATTGCATAAAGAATTTGTGAAGCTTGACGTATAAAACAAACAATTCAGACCCAAAAAAAAAATTAGGCAAAAAAAAAACAAACAATTGACTTTTTAATCTTCAAAATAATAGCCGTTTGAGAAGTCAAAAGAAAATTTCTTACCTTCAAGTCCTCAACGAGCCATTTTTTTTTTTTGTCCCAAGTAACTAATAGATAAGACAAAACCTGATCTATAATTTAAACTCTTTAAATGAAATAGGATGAAATTTGAACCCACCATATCATATCTAGATAAATCATAAGCAAACTAACTGATCCACATGTTTCTTTGCCAAACGAGCAATAAAAATCTCATAATAATTTTTTTTGTTATCCAATTTTAAAATCTCATAATACTTGTCAAATAAATTTCCCTTTTAATGTGTCAAACCATACTATATTGTGATTTTTTTCTATTTAAATTAAGATTTCAAAATAATTATTATAATTTCTAAATATCTTAGTAAAAAAAATTTTATCGTCTGGATTTCTGGTGCATTCAACCACAAAAATGATTATTTTTCCTATACAATTAAAGAGTTTTCTAAAAATCAAGTCTTTATAGATAATGTACTATTTTTCTAAATTTTGTATTTTTGAATATGAGTTAAATTGAAAAAAAAATCTTAGATTGAATAAATTAGTGTAAAAAAAGGGCTCAATCAAAAAATTAATCTTATAAAGTAAAAAAATTGATAAAAATAATCTAAAATTAACTCAGAAAATCCCTCAAAAAAAGGTTATATATTGAATCTATCCCTATCTATCTACATACTTGTCTAAATTAAACATTCTCCATATGTCTTACAAATGTCTCTTATAATAAATAGAACCGAATAGAATCCTCGAGAAATGACAAAGCAGAAGATATCTAAAACCAAACAACAAAGAAAATAAATTAAACAAAAAGTTCTTATTTTTAACAAAAAATCTGAAGATTATACGAATGGAGTCTTCCATTCAATATCTAGAGCCTTCTTTTGTATCAAATGGAATATTCTTTTGTCATGCTATGGAGATTCCCTGAACTATTTGGATTCATAATCTCTGCTTCTATAAAACCAAACTCTTAATCTAAAAGCTTTTGTGTTCTGCAAGAAACTTAACCATGGCTCTTGAAACTATACCATTTTCTGTACCTTCTGCTTTGTTTTCATCAGGTAATTAAAATATCAAATGGGTTTATGAAAAAATCTTTTTTTTAAATCTTTTTATAGGTTATGATTTGGTTTTTGATTTGCTTTGATTTAAAAGGTGTTGAAGATGATAAGAAGCAGCAAGAGACATTTGTTTTTCCTAAATTTGTTGTGATGGGTCATAGAGGATTTGGGATGAATATGCTTCAATCTCCTGATGAGAAAATGAAATTGATTAAAGAAAATTCTATTCTTTCTTTCAATGTTGCTGCAGATTTCTCCATTGACTTCATTGAGTTTGATGTCCAGGTTTGTCTTTTTCTTTCCTAAAGTGATTTGATCATATTTTGGTTATATCAAGAAGACAAAAAAAGAAGAAGCAAAAAACAAAAATCAGATCAATAATTTGGACTCGATTATTAGTTGGGCATATTTGCTAGATATCCGTATTTCTTTTGTTGTTGGGTTATTTGACCAAATGGACCATTTGATCAAACTCACTGTGGTATAGACTAGTCCTGAGCATTTGGTTCTTTGATTCGGTTCAGTTCGGTTCTAAAAAAGTGGTAATGAATGGATAGTTATTAAAATTCGGTTCGTTTTTGGTTCTAGTTTTTTTAGTTTTGAACTTGTGGTAACCAAGGATACCAATTCAAATTCAGTTTGATTTGGTTCAGGTACATCCATCTAACTTTTTTTAGAGAAACCAAAAAATCATAGAAAAACCATACATTATCTATAAAAATTGAATATTTAAGTATTTTAAGTAATTTCGGTTCAAATTGACTAAAAATTAGGATATATAATTACAATTCTGGATATTTAGGATAATATAATATAGTCTTTCGGTTTCTGAATTTAGAAACTGTTTGGTAATTTAGCCGGTTCCGATTCAGTTTGGTTCCTTGTATTTCGGATCGGTTCAGTTTGGTATTTCGGTTCCGATTATTATGTTCAGGCCTAGCATAGACTAAGTCTACCTTTACAGTTTTTCCCATCAGAATTCGACTCCACATAAATGTGCAATCCCGTATAATAGAGTTTACATTTTTAGAATGTAGATGTAACAAATAAAAAATGTATTCCCTATTTTGTAGGTGACAAGAGATGGTTGCCCTGTAATTTTCCATGATATCTTCATGTTCACGCAAGAACAGGTTTCAAGTTTTTAACTTTTCTAACACAAACAATCTTATAGTTGTTAGATATAAGTTATAATTTTCATAATCAATGTTATTTTTCAGGGAGTAATTATTGAGAAAAGAGTAACAGAAATGACTTTACATGAATTTCTCAATTATGGACCACAAAAGGATGGTACTCATGTGAAACCGAAGTTAAGGAAAACAAAAGATGGTAGAATTTTCGAGTGGAAAGTCGAAAAGGATGATCCTTTGTGTACCCTTGAAGATGCCTTTATGAAAGTTAAACAGTCAATTGGATTCAATATCGAGCTCAAATTCGATGATCATATCGTGTTTAAAGAAGAAGAATTGTGTCAAACTCTTAAAAACATCATAAAGGTAAAGGACTGATTTCTCTGATTCTCTTATCAATCTCAATCCGTGTAGCTTCTGGTGATATATATATTTGTAAACAAATGAATAGGTTGTAGATAAGCATGCCGAGAACCGGCCTCTTATCTTCTCTAGCTTTCATCCTGATGCAGCTCGACTCATCAGAAATATGCAAAAGACTTATCCGGTAAGATTTGGTATTCTTTTTTATCTATAACTTGGGTGGTTTGGTTCAACAGACACCATAAACTTTGAGTTAGGTCGTGGAGATTTTGTCTCTTAGCTGCTTCTCGAGTCAACAAGATATTTACTAGCATGTCTAAGAAAGTTCAAACTTGGGAGTTTCCAGACTTACCAAAATCACGTTCAACCACTAAACTATAGTGTGGACAGATTTGCTACTTTTGTTTTCCTTTAGTTGAGACTTGCGCCAAATCGCAAATCCTAGCCGATTTCTTAATTGAACTTTGCTTAGTTGTTTAACTAGGAATACTAATATACATTTTCAGGTATTCTTCTTAACAAATGGAGGATGTGAGATCTATAAAGATGTGAGAAGGAACTCATTAGAAGAAGCTATAAAGCTTTGCAAAGAAAATGGTTTGCAAGGGATTGTCTCTGAGGTTAAGGCTATCTTAAGAACTCCAACCGCGATTGCACGAATCAAAGATTCAAACCTTTCACTTGTATCTTATGGCCAACTTAAGTAAAAATCTTTCTCACCTCATATGTTTGTTTTATTGTCTTTCTCTTCAAGAACTAATCTTTGATCGTTGCAGCAATGTTGTGGAAGTGATTTACTTACAATATTTGATGGGTGTTGAAGGAGTGATTGTTGATATGGTTAAAGAGATCTCTGAAGCCATTGCAAGTATAAAGGTTATGAATGAAGATAAGGATGAAGAAGATGATGAAAGTAAGTATCAGATAAATTTTGGAGAGGAGAGGAAAAAAGTTAAGATATCAAAATATGAGATTAATTTCTTAATGAAGTTCGTACCAAAACTGCTTCAACAATGAAAATTTGCTTCATTTACATATATGCTTGTTTTTGTAAGTATTAGACTTGTTTAAAATCAAACTTTGGAGCATAGGTTTTATATGTATAACAAGAAATAAACTCTTTAAAATTGTGATAGATGAATTAGTAAAAACTTGTAACATGATAAATCCACGAACTCCAAAAATCACATAAAATATCCTCCAATAGCAGAGATTCACTAAGATTAAAGGGTTTTAGTTTGTTCATCAATCACTTAAAACGAATAATAAAAGAAAATCAAATGCATATGATGAAATCATATTGGATCATAAATTGTTTTTGAATTCATAAACTAAAAGCCTAACATTTATTTGGATCAGTTAAAACAAAAGACATTGACCTAAACTTTCATCGGACTAAAGAAATGGATACTCATCTAAATAACCAAAATCGTTTTTTTTCCCAACAAATAACCATTGGATCTGACAACTGTACAATCTATTGCCTAAGTTTTCCAATTGGAACAGAGTGGAATTCGAACTCAGCACATAGTATCTACCTAAATCAGGGACAAATCAATTAAGTCATATGCTTATGATACTTATACAAAATTTCAGTCATGTAAACAATTGAAATGAGGAAAAATACATATCATCACCAATTTCATTATAATTCAAAAATAACTTTCACTTCAACAACCAAAATCCTTTTCAAAACTATGAAATCAACTAAAAATTATCCACATTGGAGAAATTAAAATAAAGAAAATATAAACCGAATACATCTTTAACAAAATTCAATTTTCTTATTCTATTGGGTTTAGCTTATAAAAAAGGGTGTAAAGATTAATAAGTTACTATCAGATTAAAATATCCTAAAGGCACAAGGGACTATTTTTTTTATCAAATTTATCTCATGTGATGATTAAATAATATAACTAATGATTCTGTTATTATGGATTTGATTTATTCCCATTATAAGAAATAGAATAAAAAAGATTTTAGAGAAATATACTTTACGCTATGAATGAATAAGTTTTGTCAATTCAATTATAAGAATAAACCGGTTGACCTTTTAAAATAATACGAGAAGGAAAAATCCATCACAAGGTGGTTAAGATCCAAAGCCAATTACTCAATGACAGAAACAAGTAAACCTATGCCCACTAAGTCAACCAAACCAAACCTCTTTGTGTCTATTCTGGCCACTCTATGTTTTTGTATTTATGTCAAGAAAAGTCAAAGCTACATAGCAACAATATAAGATCATGTAATCACATGTACCAAATGCTTAATGTATTGCTAGACTCAATTAGTCATGCAGTCTTACATTGGTTTGTTTATTGATAATAACACTCTTCGGTTTGAAATATTGTCGTGAAAGAAATGAATTTGAGCTTATTTTTGAAAAAAAATACAAAATAAGTTTAAAGATTCTTCAAAAGAAATATAAGAACTGAATCAAACTTTCAAAAATTGATTTGGCTTTCGAATTTTGAGAAATTTTCGATTTGGTTTTTCCGTCAGAGTTCAATTGGCTTAGTCAACTTAAAGTCGAGAGTTTTTTTTTTTGAAGTCAACGAAAATTTTGAGGTTTAATAAATCATTTCTAGAGTTCAGGTTCAGTTTAATTTTTTTGGTAAATTCGATGTTAAATTAACATTTTCCTATAGAATTACTGAATTGGTTGACAAAAAGAAAACATTAAATTAACGAACGGTTGATATTGTAAAATGATTTGAGTAGAAAATGTCATTTTAGGCGTGGTAGATCCAAAACCAATGATAAGGACAATGAAACCTAAGCCCACTAAGTCAACCAAATCCTTTATTTGTCAACTAGCTAGTAAACACAATGTTTATTTGTCTATATGTTACAAAGTCAAAGCCACAAAGCAACAAAACAAGACAAAAACTTGGTATTATCAATTCTTATGGGGCCAAAGATCTATGCTTACAAAGGTATCCACGACGGCTGCTTCATGAAATATGTGGATAATACTCAAAAATCCATTTGAAGCCAAAAAATAATAATGATGAGATAAATTCTTTTAAATTTAATGGTAATGTTATAAGCTGTCACGAATTCATTATTATTTTATCATTTCAAATATAATATATTCTAGTAATTTGTTTTAGTGTTGAAGATATTTATCAGTCTGGTTTTTGAGATTTTGATGAGGTAAATATTTTAGTTAGATATACAGATAATAACTTTTTATCAGAAAAGGAAAAAGAAAAGATGATAGTTCTCTAAGTCAAAATCATCAATAAACCAACAGGATCTCGTCCTCCATAAGAAGATTTTCCTTTCACTCACAAAGAAGATTTTCTTTTTTGTCAATATTGGGTTACAACTAATCGCTTTAACTAAGTTTTTGTTTTTGTATAATGCAAGTGATGGAACTTGATACCTAGATATATGCATCTCTCTTTAATGGACTTATTACATGCCATTAAATTAAAAGTCACTTGTTTCAATAGAGGATTTTGATCATGATTTTAATAACTGAATATAGAGATTTCAATTAACTAAGTATAATAACAACAAGGTCAATCAAATATAAAAAATAAATAAGTCCATTAAAGACAAGCGCATATGCATAACTAGAGATTAAGTTTCACTGCTTACAAAATTATGTAGGAATTAGGCTAATGGACCGACCTTTGTGGTCTATATTGATATTGTTGTTGACAAAAAAATAATAATAACAACATCAATCAAATATAGAAAATAAATCCAAAAGTCTCATTTTGATATTTCTATAAATAAAAATTCATAACTCATTTGGCTCGATCAAGTAGCATGTTGTCCTGAATTCGAATTTACTTTGGGACATATGAAGCTATGTAAATATCTTCTGAGATGTACTTACACAAATAATCCCTTTGTTTTTATTTAATTGATGTTTTGAAAGAAAAAATTGTTTCATATTAGTTTTTTAAAATTTCCATGTAAAATGTATTGTGTTTTAAATGTTTTTGGCTATTTAAATTCTGCAAACTGATTTGTGATTGGTTAGATTATTTTAAATTTTGTGATAAAATATATTTTGTTTAGGAAAAATAAAATAATTATTGTTTTCTCCATCTATGTGAAAGTTCTAAAATTTCAGCTATTAAAAAATAGAGAGAATATAATTTAGGGGAAGTTGAAACTCAAGTAACATACTACTGCTATCCTGAATCTTTTCGTTAAGTCACTAGACCATGCTTACCATATTATATAATATATATCCCTAACTCTTTATTTTGTCACCAATAGATCCGAAAAAGCAAAAAAAAATGAAAAATTCTAACACTCATTATTCTTAAAACAACACAAAGTCTTTCTCTCACTTTATTTCTCTCCTCCTCTTCTCCTTGTATAAGTGTGCTTGTTCTCTTACTCAAATGGCAGAAGAACTCTCTGAATGGACGAGAAGTTATAAAAACGACGCCATTGACAAGCTTCTAGATCAACAACATCATAGGTTTATGCCAAATGAAGATTCCAACACCAACAACTTAGTCTCATCAACGCTTTATTCCGGTCCAAAACTCCAAGATATCGCAAACGCTCTGGCCGTGATTGAACCGCTAACGCACCGTATCCAAAAAGTCTCCACATCAACGTAAATAACAGAGAAATATAAGAAGAACACCTATTATTACTTTGTCTATTCTTCAAAATATAAGCCTTTTGATAATGTTTACTAATGAATCTCTCTTTTTTGTTATTGATTTAAAGGGTTCCACTGTTGGAAAGGAGTACTTTGAGCAAGTTGGATAAGTATACACTAAAGGTGAAGAATAATTGCACTGGAATGAGTGATGATGGATATAAATGGAGAAAGTATGGTCAAAAATCCATCAAAAATAGCCCTAACCCAAGGTATATTTATGTGTATATATATGCATATCTAACAAATAACAATGATATTCTGAATTTGTGTCTTATATATAAAAGCGGGAGGTATTTTCATTTTGACCGTGTTATAAACTATAAGATAAAATTAACTTAAGATTATAACAACCCTTAAAAATAGGTATATGATGAGTTTTGTTACAAATTTATATATAAAAATTCAAAACTAATAAATATTTAATAGCCGAGTTGCTCTGGTGGTTAGGATGATCCAACTAATATCTTGGCATCCGGGTTCGATTCCTACCCACTACATTATGGTGGTTTAAAAAAGGATTTTAGGGAATGGAGTTTAGGCTATGGATCGGGTCTTGTCGATCCGATATTGACAAAAAAAATATTTAATAGAAAATAAAATAAAAACTAAAATTAATTTAAAAAATATCGATTCTTGATTCGGTTCTGGTTCGTATTTGGATTTCGTTTTTCGGTTACATAGATTTAGGACCCATTTTTGGTATTTAGTCAGATTCAATTTCTGTAATTCCATATTTTGGTTTTTTTTATTTAAAACTTACTCAGAAATTTTTACTTTTCAGAAAGAAATTCATTTGGTAAAGTGGTTAAACTACTTGCAAGTTTTCCCACTCGAACTCGATTTCAGAGAATCTGACTATTATTAATGAGACAACTGAAGCCTAACATTAATTCTAATTGTGATTTATATGTAGGAGTTATTACAAGTGCACAAATCCAATATGCAATGCAAAGAAACAAGTTGAAAGATCAAATGATGAGCCTAACACATACATCATTACCTACGAAGGTTTCCACTTCCACTTCAACTATCCTTTCTTCCAACCAGATAAACCCAATTGGCCCAATAAAAAGTCCAAAAGATACAAACACGATACTCCATACAAAGCCCATTCCAAAATCAACCAAAAATCTCAAATACAAGAAGAAAGCAAACAATCTCAACTAGTCCAACCTTCTGAGCAAAACCGTATGGTCTATGAAGCTCAAGAAAACACACCGGAAAAAGTAGAAGATGAATTGTTTTTCACGGTTGATGAGTGTCACCGACAACAAGGGCTTCTAGAAGATGTGGTGGCTCCTGTAATGAAACATAATTTGACCAGAACTAGTGTTTTGGAAGCTTCTTGGTCTTCATTATCGTCTTCTACGTGCTCTTCTTCTCTGACTAGTTCACCACCTCTTTCACCATTTTCTTTATGTTGGTCTCCTAATTATAATATTGGATTTAATGATGAAGTACTAGAACTCATCGGCTCTTGTAAATTTTAAACATTTTATGATCATTGATACTATAATATAGATATGTATTTATGCAGAAATTTTTTGTGAAATTTGGTCATATAGCGCAAGATAAATTAGAATGTTAAGAAAGAAAATTCTTTACAAAAAATGGTAATTATTACTCTATGACATAGTTTTCATACCCATAACACATATGCTAACAATATTATTATCGATTTCAAAAGCAGTATTGACAAAGATGCTGGATTCAATCGTAGCTTGATTGTCCGACTAAAATTTAGCATGAGCCATGTATATCAAAAATATTAAGCATAAGCAAAAGATGATTGAACACACAAATGAATATTATTCCTAATAACAATTTGTTGCATCATAAAATTTAAAACATTAATTGTATAATCTTGCCATTGCAAAGAACAAGCTCAAGTCGAAAAAACAAGCTCTAAATAGGTGATTGTATAACGAACCAACCAAGCACTATTTTCAAACACTATTTTAAAGTTCTAGATTTTAAAGTCACATCAAATATCAAATTATATCATGATTTGAAATTTTAACAATTAACTGATATTAATTAAATAGTAAAATTTTAGTATATCAGAAAACATTTTTAAAAAAATTAATTGAAACTATCAAATTCTTTTGATGAATTTGAATGAGTTTTTTTCCCATTAGATTCTAACATTTCAGATTGTTTAGATAATTTTATAATACTTTATATAAAGTTAATAATATCACTCTAGATTTATATTATTATATGACAATAAAATATTTAAAAAAACAATCAGAAGAGTTAATTAAACTAGAACATAACCAAATTAATTCCAACTAATCAAAAAAAAATGGCTAAAAAAGTTTAAAAAGAAATTCAGAACTATCAACAAGACCACAACCCACAAAGAAAAAGAAATGAACAACACTACTAGCGATGTCAAGTTCTAAACTCAAAAAGCTCGGCGATGTCAAGTTATCAACCCAAAAAACTCTATCCATACTGTTGTATTGTTCCAACTTATAAAGTGCAGATTTTGTTCAGTTCAAACTCGAATAGTATGATATAATTTTTATTTTATTTTATTTGAAATGATTTATTATTTGGTCTGGTTTCTCAAAATTTAGTTACCCAAACCGTAGTACTAATAGAATTATATTTCTCATTAGCAAACTAAGAATCATATTACATTGGGAAACATTCATTTATATAGTGTACTTATAACATGTTCATTCAATATTACATTGATATTTGGATATCCTGCACAATATCAAAATAGACCATAGCCAAAGAGCAAACTCTGAAATATTTAACCAAACTTTTAATGTGAAAAAAACAATCTTATCTAATAGTTCTAATGTTGGACTAATAGTTCTAACGTTGGAGCTGCTATAGAAACCACGAAAGCATAATATATAAGATTTTAAGATGTTATTATTCTTTTCTTTACCAGACGAATGATTATATTGTACTAGTGAGTGAGATGGAAAAACAACACTGTATCACAGTTTAGCAAAACGAGGTTTTCGTTTCATAATCTGAGCAGAGACAGCTTCGTTGAGATCGTCTGAAATAAGCATAGCTGAGTTCCAAGTTGCTACATAGTCAAGACCTTGTTCTACACTCATCTCTCTGCTTCTTAACAACACTGATTTTGTTCCTGTCACAGCTAGAGGAGACTTCCCTGCTATTCCTGAAAACATTGATTCTCATTCTCTTCAACAAAATCTAATCATCTAAGAATCAATTCAAAGCAGAGTTTGATCAAAGTAACTGAATACAAATTCAATGAATTAAGAAACAATTTGGAATACAGTGATTCACATTCATTCAATAGTCCCCAGAATCAATATGAAGCATAGATTTAGCTTCAATCATCTCTAAAGCAGATTGAATCAAAATCGAGAACAGTGATTAACATTGGGAAACAATTTGGAAAACAGTATGAAGCATAGATATAGATTCAGCTTCAATCATCTCTGAAGCAGATTGAATCAAAATCGAGAAGATAAGATTGATTACCCTCAGCTATGGTGATGACGTTTTTATCAAGCTCTGATTTAGATCCAAAAACTTGAGAAACAAGACCAAGTTCTTTAGCCTCAAGTCCTGAGAATTTCCGAGCAGTTAACGCCAATTCCATGGAGTTTGCGTATCCAACTATGCTCGGTAATCGCTGAAGTGTACCGAGATCCGCAACGATAGCTAGATCAACCTCCTTAATCGAGAAGAAAGCATCCTCAGAACAATACCTAATATCACAAGCCGTGACAAGATCAACACCACCTCCGATACACGCACCGTGAATCGCAGCGATAACAGGTTTCCGGCAAAGCTCAATCGCCGTGATCGCCGCTTGCATCGACTTGATATTTCGGCGTAACTGTTCGCTCGAACGTGCTCTGTCATCGTTACCTGAAGATGCTCCTTGCGAGATTGAAGAAAGTGAACCGAGATCGATACCGGAGCAGAAATGTTTCCCGGCGCCGGAAATGATTATGACGGAGACATCTGGATTTTGATCGAGAGAAGAAAGAGCTTTGGGTAATTCGATGAAGGAATCAAGAGATAAAGCGTTGAGGTTTGATGGTCTTTTGAGGATGAGATGAAAAACAGAAGAATCAGTGTTCTTACGAACGATTTCTAGGGTTTTGTAAGATTCCATAGCCATAGCTTCAAGAGAAGCGATGATGATTACATGCAAGCAAACAAATGACGGATGTTTTTTCTAGAGATGATAACCGGTTTTTCATGACATAATTATCGAATATTGTAGCCGAAGACCAAATTCTCAAATTTGTAAACCGTAAATAACCAATTTGTGGCTGATTCATACCAAGGAGATTAAACCGTAGATAACCAAGCTGAGACTGATTCATACCAAAACACACGGAACTTTGGCCAACATACCAAATCTTAGCCTCATGATCGAGATACGTATCAATTTCCTAGGATTGAAGAATATTAAATTAAGACGTAATAAAATTTGGGTCTTTTTTTCAACAATATTGGTCTTTTCTAATATCGCCACGACCGTTAATTGGGACATGTTGAAGTTAGTTTGTACTTGGTTGAGTTTAGTTCGGTTTAATTTTTTTACAAAATAAACAAAATCATTATAATTCATTTTCGCCGCAAATATTGTATATTATTAATTTATTATATATCATCCTTCTATCTTATTTTATTAAATATTTTAGACAAAAAAATTTGTTTCAATATATAAAATATTTTGTAGTTTCTTATGTAAGAATTTAATATTTTTCTATTTTGAAACTATTAAATTTTTTATAGTATTTATTGTGATTGGTCAAAATTAATTAAAATTAAAATATTTAAACAATTTTTTAAAGTATTATTAAATTTTCTTAATAAGTACATTCAACAAAAATATCTAATAAAATAAAACCGAAAGAGTAATAATTAAGATGCTTTTCTTTTAACACTGCAAACTAGAAAATATGCTGTAAAATTTATAGTTGTAAAGATGAGAGAAAGAAGAAATCATTGAATAGACTATTAGAGTTATATACTACTCGCTCTTTCGATTACCGAAACATTTTCACTAACTTCAAGCAGTCTGGTGTCATGGCTAGCTCTGAAATTTGTAAGGAGATTAAACAGTCACTTTAAATTTGGAGTGGAGAGATTTTTCTCATGTTGATCATTTTTAAATCGTTTGTGTATTAGAATGAGATTAATATCTTGTATCAGAAGTTGGAATCATACTAACTAATATATATATATATATATATATATATATATATANTATATATATATATAAGGTAGAAGTTAATCTACTCATTCAATTAATTTTGAATTGAAAACTAATAATTTATCATTGTGTTGTAAAATCATCTTACATCAGAAAAATACTTATCGATAACAAGAAATGAAAAAAAAAACATTATGGTCACACACACACAATAAAAAAGTAAGTTTTGTTTGGGGGAGGGCCATTAGATCTGAATACTCTATAATATAATTGAGCCATACCTGACTGAGCGGTTGTCCTCCAGCACAATGATAACTCCAACCAACTTTTCTTTTCTTTCATCTAATATTATAAAATCAACTTACATTACTCACTTTACTTATTAAGCCAAGAACTTTTACTCTTATGAAAATCAAACTTACTATATATTTATAATTATATATATTATTAGAATAAGAATACAAGAATAATAAAATCAGAATAATAAGACCGAAGACAAACTAATATTATAAAATCAATTTACATTACTCAATTTTCTTTTCTTTTATGGAAGTAGTTTGTCTAGGTATAACTGTCATTTCTACTTTTTAGTTTGTTTTCGGTCTTGTTTTTAGATAGGCTTTTTTCTGTAGCTTCGTGCAGTCTGGCCTTCTAGTTTAACAGCTCGTTCTTCATTTGTGAGATACTTTAATTTATTATGGGAAGTTTCGTCACTAACTCTAGCTTTGTGTTGTCTTGCAGTGACATCGATCAACACTTCGGATCATTTTTTTCGAATTCTCTTATTTATCTTGTCTAGCTTTACTGAATTTGTGTTTTTTTACTGCTTCTTTTTTGGGTTATGCTTCCCTCTTTTAGATTTTGTTTCCGGATATATTCTTGTTTTCGCCAACTTTATTGTTCTACAAATGTATTCTACCTCTGTATTCTATCTTTATATTTTATAATAATAATCAGTAACAAAAAGAAATTAACGGTGGGGGAAGCATGGGCTGTCTTGATTTTGACACTCTTTGATCTACGAAAATCCACATCTTTAAATGTCCCATGAAATTGTATTTTATTATAGTATCTTTATTTTGCTTTTTCCTAATGAATCGTCCAAAAAAGTTGAAGCTGATGAAAGCAGTTTGACCCCTCTTACCATCTCTCAACTTGGTACCTATTTCCACACACACCACATGCTTCTTCTTCTTCTTTCTCTCTCTCTTTCTCTTTTCTTCTTCTTTCTCTCTCTTGTTCTTCTTTGACTGTTTTGTGACAATCTAACAAAATGAAAGCTTTACTCTTTTGAAGACGAGATCTTTCTCTATTACTCTAATCTACAGGTACCCTTTTTTATTCTTTTGTAATTTCCTTAAGGATTTTGTGTAAAGTACAGTTTTTTTGGTATTTAATTAGGTTAAGAAAATGAAATAATAGGTTTCTGAAACTAATTATGTAATTGGTTGAGAACTTCTTTTTTTTTACCATAAATGGTGAGACATTCGTTGTATTCACTTGAGTCTGAGATTTTGCAACTTTATTCTCTTTCTCTCTCTCTTTCATTTTCCTTTTTCCTATATACAAAATAGCATAGTTATCAGAGAAAAATGGTGAGTCAAAGTGGCTGTTGTTTTGCATCTATCTATTGATGAATCTAAAACCCTAATAGTTTGTTTGGTTTTCAATAGAAAAACCTAATTTCTTGACATGGTTTAAGGAATTGTTGCTCTTTTCAAGTAGTTTTATGGATCTAATTCCCAAAATATAGACTCTTGAGGCTGTATTGGGTTGATTATCTGTAATGGGTTTTGTAAATGATTGATTTTGAGATGTGTTGGGGTTGGGTTAACTAGATACCTTGTGTTAGTTGAAGTAGTAGACAAATGTTACGGAATGTAATAATAAAGGGATGATTTTGACAGCTGAGTAGTAAAAATCCACATCTGTAAACAGCTTTTTTGATAAAGAATTGGTGAAAGGAGGGTCCTACATCTTGAAGGATTTTGCCCCCCCACAATCCAATGAATGTGAATAATTGGTGAGTCTTAAAAAGTTTGTGATGAAAATTTTGAAGGTATCTTTTGTTGTTATATAAATGGAGAGGACAATTGTGATGAAACTTACTCAACACATTTATTTTTCTGCTTCTTCTGGGATTCATAAGTTTTGAGGTATGTTTTGGTAGTGTCTGATCTGTTGATTTTGTCTTTTTATCTCTGCAAATACTCTTATTTGAAGAATGAAAATAACAGGAAGATAAGTGAGGAATTTCTTTTAAGGTAAGAGTACTTTTTGTAGGTTGAAGTTGTGTGTTGCAAGTTTATTTGCTTGTAGAAGACTGTGGCTCTTTAGTAAATAGTGTAAGAAATGGAGCTTGTAGAGCTCTGGTTTTTGGTAATTCTACTTAAAATCATATGGTTATTGACCAGAAAACAAATTTCTCCATTAATCTCCAATACAAGGATGAGTGTATAGAAATTTGAACAAATCAGAGAACCTATGATAAGGAGATAGAGATTTGGCAAAAAATAAGTGGAGTATTCTTTCTCTAAGACACCTCAGTGTGTAACCTTCTTTCTCTAAGACACCTCAGTGTGTAACCTTTTGTGCCTATTCATTCGAAACGCCTTTGCTTCATGATTTATCACAGTTTTGCTATTTCCTTGAGACATTATTCTTGGGCACATGTATTTGTTCTAGAATTGTCATTAGTTACTATATATGTTCATTATACATAAGTGGCTTCTAACAAGAATCCATTTTGGTTCTCCATATGTTTGACAATCCAAAATTAAGGTCTTATGTCTATAATTTGGCTGATAGTTTTGATAGAATAACGTTCTTGTCCTCTCTGTCTATCATATGTTGATCTTTCTTGTAAACAAAGTTCAAGTTTTAGAAGAGTCATATTACTCTATGTGATATCCCAATGCCATTCCTTCTATGCATTTGCTAGTTAGTTTCTTATGAAAGTTTTTGATTCTTTCAGAGTTTGGTGGTCAGTGTCTGATGGAGTGTAACGCGAAGCCATCGATGCAGTGGGAATGGGAAAATTTGATATCTTTTGGTACTTCATCAGCTGAAATTCCTAGAAAGCTACGTCCAATGGAGTGGGAAATTGATGGGTTTGATTGCACCTCTATGTATTCTTCAAGCTTTGCTACTGTAGCATATGGTGGTAATTCAGGTTCTGATCTAGCTCATGCTTTCTCTAAAAGCTCAAAGTCAACTTCCATTAGCTCTTCATCAGCTGAAGTGAGAATATTCAATTTTACATCAGAAGCTGGTGAGAGTCTTCCTGGAGAACTGGGAAGCAGTGAAGAGTTTGCAAAGGGAATCAATACATCTCCAAGTCTTGAACTTTCCTTTGGCTCGGGTGATCCTGTTCTCGGTTTGAAGCTTGGAAAGCGAACATATTTTGAAGATTTTTGGGAAGTTGAGAATACGAAAGGTTTGGGACTTCCAGTGAGCCTCGCATCATCTTCTGTTTCACCAGTGAAGAAATCAAAATTCGTTTCTCAGAAGTTACAAACTCCTCACTGCCAAGTTGAAGGCTGTAACCTTGATCTCTCCTCAGCTAAAGAGTATCATAGGAAGCACAGGATTTGTGAAAACCATTCAAAGTTCCCTAAAGTCGTAGTGAGTGGCGTAGAACGTCGGTTCTGCCAACAATGTAGCAGGTAAAAAGCTAGTCTTTCTCACGAGAGAAAGTTGATTTAATCATTTAACAAAAGCCTTAATGACATTATATATTTTATGGTTTTTGGTCACCAAAGGTTCCACTGTCTTTCTGAGTTTGATGAGAAGAAGCGTAGCTGTCGCAGGCGTCTCTCAGATCACAATGCAAGGCGTCGCAAGCCAAATACTGGGAGAACATATGGTATATACAACAATTACGTATCTCTGATCTTTGTATGGATTCTGAAATCAGCTGTAAATCAGTTAATTCAATTCATATATAATTTGGGGTTCATAGCAACCACATTGATGGAGAATTGAAGATGTGTGTCATAATGTGTTGCAGATGGGAAACAACAGGTTGATTTTGTGTGGAACAGATTCTCGCTTATCCATCCAAGAAGTGAGGAAAAGTTCCTCTGGCCAAGTTCAAAGCCCTTACCATCAAGAGTGTCAATACCGCAATCTGCAAAGACCGAGACTTCCAATAAGTTGTTCACCGAACACTCTGGATTTGGATTGTTGGACCCCAAAACCAAAACCGCAAAAGCTGAGTTATTCAGTAAAGGTTTGTATTCTCTTAACTTTCAAATACATAGTAATCTGTTGAATTCATAGTCTTGATGATGCTTGCTTTATATGGATATGTAGAAAAGGTCACAATCTCTTCACACATGGGTGCTTCTCAAGATCTTGATGGTGCTCTCTCTCTTCTGTCAAATTCAACATGGGTTTCCTCTGACCAACCAAGACGTTTTTCACTTGACCACCATCCCACAAGCAACCTCCAACCTGTGGCGCATCGGTCTGTAACACAACTCAGTTCAGTGTCCAGCTATTGGCAACCAGACCCATCAACTGTCGAGGGCCAAACTGCTCTAAATAGAAACGGAGGAGGCCAGTTCAATGAGAACTACTTCAGCCTGAACCAATTCTATGATTGAAAGTGTATGCCTTTAAATCCTATTAAGATATCTTGTGTCAAAGATTAAGGCAAACATAGTGTTTAAGTTAAGATAGGAGCTGTGAAACTTGCTACACACCAAATCCTCTCCTCTGGTTTTTGTCCAAATATTTTCATAGATTGGAGGGCTGTATCAACTGTTTAAAATTAAAACCATCATCTTGTCATGTTATATGCATTTAGGATTATAAATCTTGATGGTGTTGCTATTAGCCGTGGGCATTCAGAAAACGGAAATATGATAACCAATACATACCGATTAAAATTTGGTTTAGTTTTAGTTTGGTTTTGGTTTGGAAGAGATTTAAAAGGGAATTAGGCCCAAAATAGTATTGGTTTGGTTCTAAATGGCTATTTGTAATTAAATATAACCAATTACCCAAACAAATGTGATTACTTGTGACCAAAATACTTTAAACACAAATTAGTTTTAGTTCTTATTTAGTTTTGTTCGGTTTTTGTTTAAGAAAATAAGTCAGGAACGAAGTTACCTAAATATTTGAGCTGAACTATTTTTTACCGGAATCGAAACTAGACTGAATATTTGGTTTGACATTTCAGTTCACATACTTTACAATGTTAAATAAAATTTACTAGGAGAAGTCTTGTTAGTCAAGCGGTTAAATTTGTCTGTTTCTATTAGAATTTGATTGTTTTGTTGAGAGTTTTTTTTCTGTCAATATTGGGTCACAACTGGCTGAACCATTAACCAAATTTTTGCATAATGCAGAAAACGGGATAAGAATTTTGGAATTTTTTTTGATTGCTTTATTCAGAGTTTTGGATTTTGGATTAGGAATTTTGATATGGATAGTGTGTTGTCGATCGGATTGTCTCGAAATGATATGATCAATAACTCGAAATCTACATACATTGGCCATATCCAATAAGAAGCCCAATAGTGTGGTTGAGATGATTGCTTCATTGTCCACCATTAAACACATGTGTAAGACTTCATTATACGCGTGGCTTGTTCGTGTAGAACACTGCATCACCAGAGAAGAGCTTACGACAATTACAAGCTTGGATATTTATGGTTCAAAAACGTGTAAAGATATTTACCCAAATGGCCCAATAAAAACCCAAATCCAAAACTTGTCTAAATCCCAAAACGTCTGGCTTATTCATCTCCTCACACAACAACTTAACTCTTACTAGCCCACGTGTGTACTCTTTAAACCATTCCTTATAAATAATTATTTGATTCATTTTAAATAAATACAGAATAAACCCAACATTGTCAAGTTTCAGACCACACTTGTCTGAAACTAAAAAAAAAAGAGAAAAAAATCTTCTTCTTTTTTTTGCCTTAGAGACGTCTCTAATCTCTTTCTTCAATTTCTTCACGATTCTATTTTTGCGTTATCTCCAAAAAATTTGCCAAACCAAACTTCTCACACAATGAGTCCGATCGTTATTACACAGTTAGCTACTGGTATTAGCGTTTTAGCTGGTGCGGTTTTAGTCAAATCGGTGTTGGACCAAAAACCTATGGCTGGTCAATTCCCTCGTTGTCCAACTTGTAATGGTACAGGAAGAGTTACATGTTTCTGTTCTCGATGGTCTGATGGTGATATTGGATGTCGAAGATGTTCTGGTTCAGGTCGTACAGCTTGTAACAATTGTGGTGGTTCAGGAACTGGTAGACCTTTACCAGCTCAGATTACGATTCAGCCACCGAATCGTCCTTATTGATTCTCACAAATTTGTATACTTGTAATGATTCTTCTCTCTCTCTATCTGTCTTTGTCTGTCTTGTAAGTTGATTATATATATACACATAGATGAGAACAGATTCATAGTTTGCTATTTGTGTTTTTTGGTTGTTACTGTTCATTTGGCTGCTCAAAATCTCAAATTTTCGTTAATGGTGAGGTCAATTCTTTAGAGTTAAGAGCCTAAACTGATGGGTTTGATTCAATGATTCATAAAGTTAGCTTCTTTGGCTTCATAGTTTAGGGTATTGATAAGGATGATGATTCAGTATATAGAGTTTGTGTTGGTTCATCTCTAGCCTCTTTAGCCAATTGAGGGTTAAATTTGTGGCAAGTGGTATTGACAAGTGGCTCTTACCAATTTTCTGGTGGCTATAACTTGTTTAATATCAGTTACCAAATCTGACAAATGCGAATGTTCGGTCCTAAGAAGGACATAAGGATCTAAAAGGAGTTGTAGAGGAAGTGGTGTTGTGAATCTTATGATGGTCTGTTTGGTCAATCTTGCTCTGAATTCAAAAGTGGACTTTGGTTATGATTTCTGAATAGAAAAGGGGAAACGAATTAAATAGGATTGTTACAATAAGCACAAACTAAAACCTTAAATAAGTATAAAGATTCAATGTACATATGACCATACTTGTGACTATATTAATTTCTTAAGGTCGTCAAGTATGAATGTTGACTCTTCAGATAAGATAGTACAAGACGATCAATAATGCAACCTGAATTGCTGGATCAATTAATTTCTTTGGGGAAGATATAGTAATTTGTAACATCAAGGATTCTTACTCAATAAGTGACTCATCAAACTGCCAAATGTAAATGCCAAGTATATGATTGCTTTGTCCAAGATTCTATAGGTTCTTTCCTTGAAAAAATCTAACCTATGTCGGTGATTCTAAAATTTGTAATAAAGAAATGAGTTGTTTATAATGTGTATTAAACACATGACCATTTTTTACAAAAAAAAGAAAAGAAAAACACATTACTATAAACTAGATTTGTTGGTTCTTCCGTTTTTTTTTCAAAATCAATATCAATACGGGCCACAAAGGCCGGCCCATTAGCCAAATTTTACATAAATTTCACAGTAGAATTTGATCCCTGGTGATATATATGTGTCTATTTTTAGTGAATTTACCACTAGCCACTGGAATAAATGCCACTGACACATTTAGTTCTTATGTTTAGGAATTGGTTTTTATGGTTATTTTTGGTTCTTCCGTTTAGGAATTAATTTTCTATGATTGGTCATAAATCGGTTATGCAGATTTAAAATTAGTTAAAAATTAGGTTAAGACTCTAATCCAAATGTTGGTTAACAACAAACTCGTAATTTGTATATTTTAGATGTAATTAGATTTTTTAATATATTTTTGTGTGCAATTAAACAGATGTTTGAAGAATAACTAGACTGGTTATTATATCTAAATTTTGAGTGAAAATTGGTAGTCGACCCAAATTATTGGATTAAATGATAGGAACTCAAACCGAACAGAATTTATATTTTTGATTTGGTTCGGTTTAGTTTTTTAGTTCTACTTTTTGTAGCTAAGATTACCATAAACCCAAGGTTGGGTCGGATCGGACCCGGGAATTTCCCCTAACCTCATTTGCTTAGCTCATTTTCATTTTCCCGCGGCGAATGAGCGCGTTAAACAAAAAGCCCTAAATTCTCACCGTCAAGTGAGATTTCTCCAAAAAAACACAAACAATGGCGGAAGAAGAAATGATTCGACCGGAGTTTCCAGTCGGAAGAGTGAAGAAGATAATGAAACTGGACAAAGACATCAACAAAATCAATTCAGAGGCTCTTCATCTCATCACCTACTCCACTGAGCTTTTCCTCCGCTTCCTTGCCGAGAAATCGGCCGTTGTAGCGGCGGAGAAGAAGCGAAAGACTGTTAATCTCGATCATTTGAGAATCGCCGTTAAAAGACACCAACCCACTAACGATTTCCTGTATGATTCGCTTCCTCTTCTATCTCAGCCTGTTCGACAAACCAAATCTGTTTCTGATAAAGCTTCTCCTCCGCCGCCTCCTGTTGGGACCCGTCGCATTGATCAGTTCTTCACTAAAGGGAAGTCGAAGACTGATTCTTAAGTTTTGTCTTTTCCAATTGAAAGTTCCCTTTATGCTCAAATCAATCTTGTTTTGTTAAAATTGTATTGTGAGAATCTGACTGTGTGGATCATGAGGAGCTTCAATAGAAAATTTGGTGATTTAAAGATGTTACTGTCATTTGTTTTTCTGAAAAACCTCATCTTTCTCCTTCTATTCTGGTTTCTGATCAAATTTCGTGATTTGTTTTGGTGTTTTGAACATAAGAATATCCAAATTCATTTGTATTTGTTGCATCTTGAAAAGATTTACCCTTCATTTGCTTGGACCCATGGAGTAATATTTTCATTTCATCGAACTATGAAAGAAGAATGTGATAATGTGGAGATATTAGATCCACTGAATAAACTAAAGCATCCTCTTTTGAGTAGTCCATTCAATTCTTATGAGAACTTGGAACGGTTTTAGTCACATTCATGTTAAAAGCTTTGGAGTTTCGAGTCACTTCGTTTACTGTTGCCTCTTACATTCCGCAGACCATTAATTTAAGTCTTTAACCACTACTTCCATAAACTGTTGGTCTTCCTCCACTTAAATCCTATATAAAGCTTACTTCTTATAAAGTGAGAACCAAGATTATGAGCAAGGTAAAATCTTTCAGTGCATTATCTCATAATTTTTTATTCTTCAAGTGTTTTTTTTCTTCCGAAATCGTTATGTTTTATAGTTTACTCTGTTTCCAAGCACAAAAAACCTTTTCTTTGAGGTGAAGCTATTCTTTGCTCTAATCAGGTTTTTAGTCACTGTTGGACTCATTGCATTTATATATATGAAAGTGTTACTTTTTTTTTCTTGAGTGATCTTAATCAATGCAAATTTTGTCTAATACGTGGCTATGTAAAACCATTACCTTTTCTTTGATTGTATTAATGCAGATTTTGTCAAGAGATCTCAGATACTTTGGAGAATATGGCGATAAGATTGAAACTCTTCATAGATGAAGAGAAACAGAAGGTTGTATTAGCTGAGGCGGGTAATGATTTTGTCGATATACTCTTTAGTTTTCTGACGTTGCCAATGGGAACGATTGTTAGATCGACTGAGAGGTATCTCAAGTCCGAGTCAAAAGCAATAGGTTGTTTCAACAATATCTATGCAAGTGTTGAAAATATGGAAATTAAGCATTTTAGGACTGAAGCTTGTAAGCAAATGCTTTTGTATCCAAAGAGTTTGAATCAGGAGAAATATCATAATCCTATGCTGAGGATAGATGATTTTGAGGCTACCAAGTGTTTCATATGCCCTAATTTTGCAAGAAACGAGCAATGTGGAAAACGGTATAGTAATTTTAGTACCTCAATCTGTAGCTGTCGGAGTTTTATGAATTCAATGGTGCAGAGTGATGAAGAGGTAGGCAGAGTAATAGGAGGAAATTGTCACACTTCTTTCATAATCACTGATGATTTGAAAGTCGAAGTTACCTCTGCTAGGTCGCCACTTAATGTTCTTAAAGGTCTTGGCTATGCAAATTGCCATAAATTGATTGAGAGGATTCAAGAAGTTAATTTTAAAGAGGTATACTTGTTCTTCTACTAAGTGTTTACTGTGAGTAAAATCTAAGCAATGAGTTTTATTAACATAGATTTTATAGAAATAGAATTATAAATGAGGAAAATGAAGATCTTTAGGTTGTCACGAATAACAAAATGATCTTTAGGTTGTCAGTAAAAACAAAATGATTATATATTAGATTGCCTTATATCCATATTAATACTCAACTTGCTTAGAACTTAAATCTTTTGGCGTACTCATACAATGAGATTGAATACAATGCTGCTCTAATATCTATACTGTCATGTTCATATGCTAGTTCCTCTTGATATTCTGTAGGTAGCTACTTTGCTGAGTTCTTTATGCACATCAGATACACCAACACCATTAACGGATACATTTCTAAAAAAGAGTAGCTCGTATGGTGTGTATAGGATTCACAAAAAGCTGAGTCCTGCTCTTTGTGAAGATCGAAATGCATCAGAAGGTGATCAAACGATTATGCTAGATGCATATGTTTACAAGAAGAATGGGAAAATTTTATATGTTGAATGTAGTGAAGACTTTGTTGATCTTCTCCTCACTTTTCTTGCTATACCTCTTGAATCTGTATGGGAGACATCGGGAAATAGAAGCATCTTTACATGCATTGGAAACTTGTGCAGAAGCTTTAAGGACTTAAGTGTTGATCATGGAGGAGAAGCCAAATGTGTACTTCCTTCTTTCTATGAGTGCCAGAAGCAGCTGCTTGATGTTGTCACTTTCCATAAGCCACCAACTTACTACCGTTATGTTTGTACTATTTTTGAAGAGTACCGTTTTTCTGAAAATTCTGGTAAGAAACTTGGTTATCCTGAGGATAAACTTGTGCCCATGATATTGATAGATCCAAAATCTGAAGATCATGGTCAAAATGCTGATGAATCAGCTACACCTACTGGTGGATTTGTGAAGAGAGGAATTAAGTTTATGGTCACTGATGATTTACGCATCACACTTTTGAATTTATCCTCAACTGTTGGATTGCTAAAAAAAAAACAGATCATCATGAGAAAAGAAGAGGTAATTGCTTGTTACAACTATTCTTCTCCAACATAAACATTACACATTTTCATGTACACATTATGTTTCACACTGCAGGCCATTAGCTTATTAGAAGCTTCAATGGAGACATTTTCTGCCTTAACCACTGCTCTTCTAGCTACAGAATCAGCTTCAACAAGTGATCAACAAAGCCGACTTTTAAGGACTCCAAAGATTGAAACTTGAGCAGCAGTGGTCAACCTGGACATCTTTTCTTCGACATATCTTTGTCTCATATTTTCATTTTAGTTCTGGTTTTGTTTGTTTTTTCGTGACACATTGAAGATTAAGATATTTAAACTATAAATCTTCAGCTCGGCAGATCGAACTCAAAGATCTCTTTATATTATTATTGAAAGATTCAGAAACTTTTGATGATTTTATTTCAGGAACAGAGAAAATTTATCGTCATGTATTTCTTCCATCTTGTGATGATTCACCTTTCACTTGCTTGGAACTATGTTGCAAAATTCTCATACAAATGATAATATCGAGATATTAAATCCATTTAATTCACTAAAGCATCCTCTTTTGAATTTTTCATTCAATTCTTATGAGAACTTGGAACGATTTTAGTCACACTTCAACTAAAACGTTTGGAGTTTCGATTAGCTTTATTTATTGTTTTCCCTTACCTTCTCGAGACCTTTCAATTATGACTTATAATCTGTTCGTCTTCCTTCACTTATATCCTATATAAACCCTACTTCCTACCATGAAAGAACCAGTATTACTAGCAAGGTAAGAACTTTCTTTATCTCATACTGTATCTTTTTTTATTCTTCAAGTGTTGTTTCACAGATTCGTTGTGTTTAGTAGTTTACTCTGTCTCAAAGCACAAAAAAAAGCTTTTCTTTGAGGTGAAGTTATTCAATGTTCTTATGAGTTTTCTGCTCATTGTTAGTCTCGTTGCATGTATGTAATCTGTGTCCTTTTCTTTCTTAGTTTTGAACTTAATTAGTGCAGATGTTGTCTTAAACATGACTGTGTTGACCTCTTTTTTTGTTTGTCTCAATGCAGGTTTTGCATCCAGATATGTCAGATACAGTGGAGAATCCGGTGATAAACTTGAAACTAATCATAGATGAGGAGAAAAATAAGGTTGTGTTTGCTGAGGCAGGTAAAGATTTTGTTGATATACTCTTTAATTATGTGACATTGCCAATGGGAACTATTGTTAGACTGATGGAGAAGTATGAGAAATCAGAGTCAATAGCAATAGGCTGTTTCAACAATATCTACGCAAGTGTTGCAAATTTGGGCATTGAGCATTTCAGGACAGAAGCTTGTAAGCAAATGCTTTTGTATCCGAGGATTTTGAATCAGGAGAAATGTCAAGATTTTAAGCTGAAGATAGCTGATTATGAGGCTACCAAGTGTTTCATGTGCCCTATGTTTGTCAGAGTAATTAAATGTAGAAAAGGGTATAGTAATTTTAATACCACTAGATGTTGCTGTGGGAAGTTGATGAGTGAAATGATTGAGATTGATGAAGAAGAAGGCCAAGTAAAAGGAGAAAATGGTCATACTTCATTTATTATCACTGATTATTTGAATGTCGAAGTTAACTCTGCATTGTCGATATTCAATATTCTTCAAGATCTTGGCTACGCAAATTGCAATAGTTTGGTTGAGAAGATTCACGACATAAATCTGCAAGAGGTATACTTTTTCTTCTACTAGAGTTTTTTTTAACCTCATGTTCTTATGCCTTTTTTTCATTGATTCTTGTAGGTTGTGAGTTTACTAAAGTCTTTATTCACATCGGATACTCCATTGACGGATACTTTTCTGAAAAAGAGTTGCACAAAGAGGATAAGTATCACAAAGAGTATCTTCAAATCGGTGAGTCCTGGTCTCTTAGAAGATAGAAAGGAATCAAAAGCTGATCAAACGATAACGCTAAATGCATTTGTTAACAAGAGGGAAGGGACCATTCTATATGTTGGTTGTGATGAAGACTTTGTTGATCTTCTCTTCACTTTTCTTGCTATGCCCTTAGAATCTATATGGGAAACATCAGGCTATGGAATCAGCTTTGGATGCATTGGAAACTTGTGCAGAAGCT
Source organism: Lepidium aucheri (assembly GCA_900406435.1). Taxonomy (NCBI): domain Eukaryota; kingdom Viridiplantae; phylum Streptophyta; class Magnoliopsida; order Brassicales; family Brassicaceae; genus Lepidium; species Lepidium aucheri. Next base: position 35,871 of record OVBA01002018.1, read on the forward strand.
TCAAGAACTTGAGTGTTGATTATGGAAGGGAAGCTAAACGTGTACTTCCATATTACTACAAATGCCAGAAGCAGCTGCTTGATGTTGTCACTACCCACAAGCCACCAACTTACTACCGTTATGTTTCAAACCACATTGGCAATAGTAAAGAGCTCCGTTTTACTGAAAATTCTGGTAAGAAACCTGTTTATGATTGGGATAAACTTGTGCCCAGGATATGGATGGATCCAAAATCTGAATTTGATAGTAACACTGCTGATGAATCAACTACACCTAGTGGTGGATTTGTGAAGAAAGGAAATAAGTTTATGGTAACAGATGATTTAAGCATCACACTTTCGATTTCTTCTTCAACCATTGGATTGCTAAAAGAAAAACAGATCGGAATCGACGATATTGAGGTTCAAGTGATCACCTTTAGAAAAGAAGAGGTAATTGTACATTTACAATTCTCCTTGATATATGATATTTGCCTATTTAACTTTCTGTTACACATTTGCAGGCCATAAGGTTATTAGGAGCTTCATTGCTGACATCTTCTGCCTTAAGCACTGCTCTTCTTGCTAAGCAATCAGCTTCAACAAGTGAAGGACAAAACAGAGTTTCTAAGAAGCCAAATATTGAAACTTAGGGCATGCAACTGTCAACTTGGAAATTTCACTTTCTTCGACCTCTGTTTCGTTTAATGTTTTCATTTTAGCAGCCACTTTTCGTTTTGTTCGTTTTATTTTCGTGACATAAAGTTGAGAATTGTTTCTTCTGTCAATTGATGGTCTAATTTGGTTATGTTCTCTCTTTTTAGTTGGCTATAGCACTTCTTCCACTAAAGCTAGAGCACAATTATGTTTATGAAGCTATGGTCCAACAACAGTTTTAGTCACACTTCTATTAGTACAAGGCCCATGAAGCCCATTTAAATACAACATTGAGGCCACACAAACCCAGCCCACGACAACAACGGTCATCTGTTCTTCTTGTGTACGGCAAAGCAGAGCTAAAAGCAGACACATCAAATCGTAGGATTGCAGGCTACACGGTTCCCTCCAAAAATATGTTTGATGTTTTGAATTCAGTTGAAAAAGAGTAGACATTTGTCTTTGAGATTAGGGTTTTACATTCTAAACTCAGCCCCTTTGTAAAAACTTAAACAGAGAATGCAATGAAATTGTAAACAAAGTTTTCATCTTTCTCTCTTCTTTAATCGATCTTTCAACTTCATGTTAAAACCTTTGAAGTTTCGATTCACTTCGTTAATTGTTGCCCCTTTCATTCCTGAGACCTTTAACAACGACTTCTATAATCTGTTCGTCTTTCTCATAAACATTACTTCCGATTAAGAGAGAACAAAGATCATAAACAAGGTAAAAACTTTCATTGCATGTCTATCTTCAAGTATTAATCTTTCATATCGTTGTGTTTTGTTGTTTACCCTGTTTTAATTTTAAGCACAAAAAACCTTTTTTTTGGTCTAACAAAAACCCTTTCTTTTAGGTGAAGTTAGTCAATGTTCTTATCAGGTTTTCAATAATTGTTAATCTCATTGTTTATATTATTCAATTGTTTCATTTATTTATATTACTAGATAATATTTGTTTGTTTTATTTATTTTTTTATAGTTTGATTTGTATGTGTAAATTTATTAATTTTTTAATTATATATATATATATATATTGATATATTAAAAATAATTTTATAGTGATCACTAATATCTCTTATACACGAAATATATTTTTTATTTCTCTTTACTTAACTTTTGATGCATTACAATTTTAAATATAAATTTTTTTGACTCGTGTTATTTACGTTTTGATTCATGTTCATTTA
>OVBA01002019.1:0-37689 GCA_900406435.1 Lepidium aucheri
AACAACCTAAAATAGTACTCTAAAACCATTAAAAATCACACTTATCAGCTAGGAGTGAGCATATGCGCTGTCCTCGTCTCTGTCCTAGCTGCTTGAGGGCGAGGCTATTTGTTTGCCTTTCCTCTTCTCCTGAGCTGAGCTACCTTCACCATGAACGTATTTCCAGTCCATCGGCTCANCATCGGCTCAATCGCCGAACTTCTCATGGATTCCCTGATTGGAATTTTAATTCTTGTCTGAACACCCGACTTCTCATCATCCGATTGGACGATGAACCATCGAGGCCAGTTTTCACCGCGGACCGGCGGTGAATCACCAAGCCTCGCTCCTATCTCTCTTCTTCCAGCTCTTAGTGCATCGTTCATGAACTTGCTCCTGAATTCCTTCATCTTTCTTTTGTCACCGGAACACATGCTTGACAAGGATTGATTGAAAAAAACTCGAACTTGGAGGAGAAAGAGTAACTCGGTGGTGGTGACAAAGAGCAACTCGGTTAGAGAAATTAACTCGGAGGGAGAGAGAGTTTGTTTGCTTGAGTGTTTGAAGGTGAATGATGAAGACGACGAGGGTTGGATCTTTTTATAGACGAGTGTTGTCGGTGAGGAGGAGACAATCTTGGGAGTGTGAAGGAGACAATATCGGGTTGATGAGGGATACAATCACGGTTCCTGAATTGCTCGCTATTCGCCTTTGATTTTTGCACGATCCAGACCGTTTGTTTTGAATTTTGAATCCTTGACCGATTTCAACCCTTGGACCAGTCCAACCTTGACTTGACCATCCCTAGATTTTAGCAAAAAGCTGTTGGTCGTAGCCTCCACTTGATGAGCTGGAATCAAATCAAGTTTTGTCCTTTTGTGCTCCTCAGCAAAACTCCTGCTTCAACCTTCCTCGCCGCATACATTGAGGCTTGACTATTCATTCAGAGAAATCCAAGCTTGAACTGCTCTTTTTGCTTCCCTCTGACTATCTTGAGTCCTTATTAGCCTCCTAGTTTGTAGTAATATCTTAAAACCATAAGAGTTAGCCAAAATATCAAGATACACTCAAATTAAAGCATTTAGGCCATTAAACTCACTATTCAATGTTTTCTCTGAATAATGAGTCCATATCAGTCATATTGAGATGTATTTGACTAGAACTTTCTATATAAAAGGATACTAAGGTGTGCAAGTAGGTCCATGAGTGGTGTTCAAGGAAATGTGAACACTACTCGCACACCTTCCTCAGCCTCATGTCCTGAGGGGTTCAGGTTCTTTGTCAAATTTTCTCACTCCTCGTTCTGTTGCCTCTGAGGGTTAGGTACGAGGCTTACTCTATCTTGGTTTAATGAGTGTATTACTTCCTCAAATTTTGACAAGAGTGTAGTCAAGGCTCCCAGAACCTGAGATCAAAATTCCAAACACCCAATAATAACAACAATAAACTAGCAAAGATTATTCATAAAATTTAAGCAAAGCTAAATTAACTTTAAATGAAATTAAAAAGAATTTTCAAAAGTAAAGGATATACATGGGATTCCCTCCCAAGTGGGCTTGTTTAGAGTCACAAGCTCGACTCTTCATACACCTCTTAGTATGGATTTGCAAAGGGAACCAGAGCTCCTTTGTTCGCATCCTCGTCCATCCCCTCTATTGTTCCTTCAATCTCAAAGCATTGTCCATCGATCGTAGGCTTTTTTTTCCTTCTTTTAAGTCAAACATCATACCAACCCCTTCTCTGACCTTTAGTTCAATGGTCATATTCCGCACATCAATCAAAGCTCCTTCTGAGGCTAAGAAAGGTCTACCCAACAGTAGTGGATCAGTAGGTTCTTCATCCATCTCTAATACCAGAAAATCAATAGGAACCAGCAAACTTCCAACATTAATTGGTACATCCTCGAGCAAACCACTTGGCTTCCTTGTTGTTCTGTCTGCGAGGACCAAAGAAATTTTGCAAGAGTACCCAGCTTTTGTGCAGTGATTAGTGGGATCAAGCTGATTATGCTCCAAAATCACACAAACAGTTGATGAATGTAAGGTGCCCTACTGCACATGGAAGTGTGAAGCTTCCCGGATCACCCAATTTTTCCGCAATGAACCCTTTCCTTTGGTGTGGAAGAATTGGTATCAATACCGATCTAGATGATCGGATCGCAACAGCCATACATTCCTCCTCTTGTTCCTTAAGTGAGTCCTTCAAAAATTTCTTGTATTGCTGAAGTAAAGCAAAATATTCTAAGATAGGAATCTTTAGCTCTATACCGCTCATTTGCTTGTCAAAAAGGACCTTTTGTTTTTCTACTTGGTTTTTCTTTAAACGTGAAGGGAAAGGTGCTTCGGCTTTGGTTGTAACTACTGGTGCAACTCTTTCTATCAAATTCAGTTTGGGAATGCCTGGTTCTTCTCCTCGCTGCACAAGCAGGCGAGGGCTCTCCCTGAGTTGTGCAGCTTTCCCAGTAGTCAGATCATCATCACCTTCTCCTCGCGGCTCATGCCTGCGAGGTGTGTCTCCAAGTTGTAACATCCAGCTTTGGTCTTGGATTGTTCTGCCCCCCAGCTTGAATGACGTTGTCCTCAACATTTTCCTTCTGTCCAACCACTAATGGAAGCACCTTTCGGGTTCAGAGAGTGATTGACTGAGCCGTATACTCCTTTGGGTTTTGAACGGCCTTTTCGGGTAGCTGACTGGTAGTCTTAGTAGATGATGATGCTTAATTACTTTCCACATACTTCAGCCGTGCGTTGAGGGTTTTAAACTTGCAGTTGAGGTCACTATAGCTTGTATCAATTCGGCTATGTGCCTTGCCAAACTTAGTGGTCATCTCCGCCTGGTGTGCGGTTTGGCTTTGCAAAGTTTGTTGGAGCATATTCATCATGTCCGGCTGTTCCTCTTTTGTTGTCGGAGGTTGTGTTGAAGCTGGTGCTGGCTTAAAGCTGTGCTGCCATTGATATCCTGCTGTAGAAAGCTCATGTAACTTGCGGTATCCAACAACATACGTATCCTCGGGTGAACTCCTCAGTTGAAGTTGTTGAGGATTGTATTCTTCCCTGAAACCGTGATGAGGACATTGAGCTTGATAGGAGTTGTATCTGTCCCATGCCTCGGCCAATGACTCACTGGTCTGCTGGACAAAGTTGGATATGCTGTTCCGAAACTTTGCCGTCCGTGAGTTGGAGAAAAAGTTGGTGAGAAACATGTGCTTGTACTCCGGGAGAAATCAACATTAAACTTGGTGAGGAACATATGCTTTCAACACTTACTATGTTTTTTTTTCAACAATATTGAGCCACAACTGGCCGGCCCATTAGCCAAGTTCCTGCATAATGCAGGGGACGGGACTCGATCCCGAAATGTGCAAATAGTGTCTGCCATTTAGTGGACTTACTCCTGCCACTGGACTAAAGGCCACTTGCCACTTACTATGTTTTTATAATAAAAGTTATTTAGTTTTGATTTTAAAATCTAGTTGGCATAATTTTGAAATGTACTTTTGCTTTTCAAATTCATTTTGTATGATTTTAAAATCTATCTTATTTGCTTAATTCAATTTGTATGATTTTAAAATCATAGGATTTTACCTGGATTTTTAAATTTTATATGGATTTTCAAATTTATTAAAATGCATCCTCCAATAAACCTCTCAATGTATAAAAGTACAAATCGTTAAGTTCAATGAAAAAAACAATTGCGAGTATTGAGTATAAAGATTGGAAATCACTAAAAATGTTTGCTTGCAATATATATTAAGTATCATGTCTATAAACAAACCATTAAACTTTAACTACGTAGAGATATTTAATTTTCTAGACCTAATTTTTTTTAAATATTGGCACGTCTGTTACAAGTCTATTTTAATATACAAAAAAAAGTTGAAAGCACAAATTTCTATTAAAAAAAAACAGAGTAAGTGTTGAGTATAAAGATTTCAAATCAATACACATTTAGAGTTGAAAGTGTAGAGAATTCGTAATCTCCTCAAGCAACATAATTTAGAAATTGACACAAAATGCTATATTACTTTGAAATACGATTTATTAAGTAATAATTTTTCTTACCAAAGAACTATTCTTGTTGGGATTACTCTACTCGAGAAACCAACCTAAATCTATTTCAAACCTAACCCAAAAAACTTGTTTTATTCAATGTTTTCTTTTCTACAAAAGACAAACACTTGTTGGTATTACTCTACCCTAAAAACCAACCTAAAACAAACTTCTGACGATAGCCTAAACAATTCACTAATCTCTCTAAAACTTCTCCCTAAGTTCTTAGAGAATTAGGTTTACAATTGTCTCTCTTTTATAGGCACAAGAGACCAACATCCCTTGCCCTATAATCTCTCTCACAATTTTCTTATCACAAAGAAGATATTTTCCTTTTTCTTCTCTTGATAAGATCTTCCAAATATTCTCCTTGATCACCAACTTGAATTTCCAAAAATCTCTAACAACCCAAGGCTTCCTCTCCAAGACTTGGATCACGTGACTTCATTAAATTAAATCTCTCACGTGACCATGACGTCCAATAATAATACATTGTCAATCTCTTGCATCTTCAATCTCCCCCTTTTTGGTTTGATGTGCATCTCAAGCAATCATGATCACTTTCATGTTCTCCATCTCTAACAATCAGGTTCTTGTTCTGCATCCTGAGCAATCACATTCCTGTTCCGAATCAGCTTTCCCATATGCAAACAAGTTCTTGTTATGCATTCTGAGCAATCACGTTCCTGTTCTGAATCAGCTTCCCGATATGCACGATCTTCTTACAGTAAAGCTCCCCCTCGAAGGTCTCTCCCCCACAATCAGACATGTAGATCCATCTTGAGTCGAACTATCATCTGTCAATCTCTCATCTCCCTCTGCTTGAGTGCATATCAAGAAAAAAAACAAAAAAGTTTCTGTCTAATCGGTAGGATTGACCAATTAGTGTACCATGACGCATAAAAAACTAGAATCAGGACAATCAAAGACCAACTTTGTCATAGATGAGGTTAAGCATAATTTCTTTTTCAACAGATATCTGATCATCTAGCAAACTCCTGAGTGACCCAAAATTACAATCAACCATGTGAACAATTCCATTGAGCTTTTCACAAAATCAGTTTAAGATATGAACATACCTTTTGCTGAGATTGATCATCCACAGAGAACCCATTTTCCTTGAAGCACGACAAACACTCTACTCTTTGAGATGTACGATCAGAATCAAGATTTTGGTGGCTAGACTTTCACACCATCATGCCTTTATCACAAGCATTTTTTAAAGCGTTGAAAATATCAAACGGATCAGGCAGCTGGAATTTCCTTTGGAGAGTCATACATTGTAACATATGTATAGTTTGATGATGTAGGTACCCTTCTTGATCATGTGATTGTTGCAACATCACAAGTACGATACTTTCATCATCTGCATAAAACTGAATCAAAGATATCACTTGACTTCTCAACCTAGTGATTCAGATATTCCACATATTTGTGAAATTTGTGTAACAAGTATCACTTGACTTTTCAACTCATATACACTTGCTCTCCTCAGCTCTTTGACCTCCTTCTCCTAACATTTAATATTTCAGTTCAGAGATCAGCTTGTGACGGCATGACAGGCAGATATTTTCCACTTGTTCGATCAAAACTGATATCTATCTGCCTTTTTCAAGTATATGCCATCCTTTTCCAGAAACAAGCTCCTGTCTTAAATCAGCTCAACAAAACCTCAAATCATCGTTTAGTACTCACAAATCCTAATTGCAGTTCTTAGTTCCACAAAACGATTAAAAGACAGAGGTTTAGTAAACAAATCAGCCAGTTGATATTCAGTGTTCACATGATCAATTATAACAAGTTTCTCCTCAACAAGTTGATGAATAACAAGAACACAAAATCAAATATTCACAAACAGCTATTTACTATTAACGGTACATGTTTAATACTCAGAAGTCGTACCGTAACTGTGTCTATGGATCACCAGGAATAACACCATATGTGTCTTGAGTGGTTAGACAGTCGACTTTTGTTCAGTACATCACAATGTTATTTCCTCCAGTTAACCTTTCTGCCTTGACTTGTTCCACAGACATGTGTTTTCCAAGATTGAGTATTTCTTCTTGTCTCACCACTAGTTCCTAGTGCTTTGTCTGATACAATCTCAGACTTCAGCCTACTGTCCTGTGTGCTCCCCATGTGTCATGATCTTTTCTTGTCACAACATTGCCAATCTTCAAAATGGTGAGGATGATTATTCAAATCATACCTTTGAACTCAAAATCTTTTTTTTCCCTGATTGTCCCAATAGACTCTGTTATGCTGAATCTCATGCTTGATTCTGTTCACATAGTTGTGACACTCTGCTTTGATATGACAATGCTTTCCACTAAACCAACAATCAACATTCTGCTTCCACGAGTTCCTGTCAAAACAGCATGCAGTAACAAGTCTCCTAATATCACTCTTGTGTTGATTTCTCAATATTCTGTGTTTGCTACAAGCATTTTAAACAACTCTAGTTGTCATCACCACAGGTCTCCTCGTTGATGTTGATTGTCCAAGGGGCTGTTTCCTGAAGGTTGGCTTTTTCAAGACTTGTAAGACTGTGTGCTTCTTCTTTGTAGACTTCTGGATCCCTTTTTTAGACTTCTGTGTTGTGCACAATACTTCCTTTAGTTGTTGACCCTAACTTTTCTGAACCCTAGACTGAAGCTTGTAGCATTGATATCTCATATGCCCTTTCTTTCTACAGTATCAACACACAACTTGATGACCCAATTTGATCCATAATACTGAGTCTTCTCAGTTTTCAGCCCTAGACCAGCTCTCTGTCGTTGATATTGAACCTGTTTTTCTCATGTTTGCTGCAAAGGTTTGAGTTAATCTACATTCTCTGATGAACCAGTTGCCTTTACAAACTTCAGCTCAGCGGATTCCTTCCCCTTATAACCCAAACAAGAACTATCATTAGTTGTCCTTCCAACAGTTAATAGATAGTCTAAATCCTTTGTTCCTCTATACAACATCTTGGTCTGCTTCATCTGCTCAAACAATCTGCTTTCCAGATTAGCATTGCGTCTTTGAGCTTATTTTCAGCTTGTTGGAGCTTCTCTTCAGAAACCAGTTTTTCTACCATCACCCGTTTATTTTCATCTTGAATTTTAACCCAAGAAGTCACCAATTCTGATCTTCTGGAGTCATATCGAAATCATCATCAGATTCTGAATCGTTCGTATCAGGTCCTTGGTGTTCAACAGGAATCTGATTCTCACTAGCCTTCTGACCTTTAGAAGTAAGCTCGATGTTTTCTACTTCTTCCTCGTTTTTATTCATTTCCATAATGCCAAAATGAGCTACAAAGTGGTTCAGAATGTTACAATTTGATACAACGAGTTTTAACCCTATATCCTACTGCAAGTGCACAACAAACGTAATAGTATTTAGGGGTCGAATTCCTCATAAAACCAAATCACACTTTCGAATTCTATCAAATCGCAAGCTATACCAATCAAAATCAGAGAGAAAAATACTAACAACTTAAACGTGAATGTAATTAAATAACTAAAGCAATTGGATATTGGGTATTTATTCAGGAGTTAGAAATCTTGTGAGGGAAACTATTCAGGAACTAATCTAATCATATTCTCGGCTTGAACATAAATAAAGATAAACTACCTCTTGTTAAATCTACCCTTCTACTAATAATCTAAAGATCCTAACTCTCGTTGGTTTCAGATTACAAAAGGCTTTATCGTTTAGGTTCAATTACCCACAACGCAACCTAGCATCAACTCCCATTGGCAGTGAAGGAATTGCTCTTCTAATCTAATTCTGGTTCTTAACAAACTTCTGGAAAGTTAACAACCTAAAATCATTGACTAGGTGATCAAGCTAATCTATGCATTAAACTCAAGTATTAGAAGGAAAATCTTCTATTCATCAATCTTATATGTTCCCTAACAGTTGAATTCTAAAACCCTAGAATCCCTAAATCCGATCTAAGATCTACTCAGACATAGAACAATGAACCAAGTAAATCATGATGAACCAAAACTGAAATTGCATTAAGAAATAATAATAGGGTTCCAAAATTCTTCTCAAGTATGAAGAGATCTTCTTCCTAGCTTACAAACTCTAAATTGTTGTAAAATTCGTTCCTCAAAAGCTCCAAGATGACTAACAAAAATAAAATAGGAAAAAAGTATTTATAGGTTTCAAAACAAGAGTTAAAAATCGTGAAATTAGGTTTCTTCGAAGGGCATTGATCGGTCGATCCTTGTGTTGATCGATCGGTCTTTGGATATTGAGTCAATCTCTCATAAGCCAAGTCGTTCTTCAGATCATGCGCATATTCTTCGTTCAAGCACTGATCGATGGATCCTTGTGTTGATCGTTAGATCCTACCTCTCGTGGAAAATACCAGAAAATGCTTCAAACTTCTCCAAAATCCACCTTCAAGCATGATTCCAACTCCAAACATTTTTGACCTGAAACCTCAATAAAACACAGACGAATTTCCCAAATATAACCATAATAATGAGCTCAAAACCAACAAAATATGAGAAACATCAATTCCCCCAGACTTACCTTCTTGCTTGTCCTCAAGCAAAGAAAAAAAAGACTATAGGAAGATCACATCTCATCATAAAATGACTCTCTCCAAATCCTGCACATCAAGTCCAAAGTGATCACAAGAATAGTACTTATCAGAATCGAGACCACCTTGGACTTCCCCTAGACTTGGCAAACATAATAATCTAGTGTCACAATTCAAAACAAACAATCAGATTCTCCATACTGACTTCCTAATAAATCTAAGTGCAGTCTCATTCGAGGGAATATCGATCAAAAGGTGAAAAGTTCCTACTTCTACTCTCTAGATTACCTTCAATCTGATTCCATCTCTCTCTTTTCATAAAACCAATTCTTTCCAGGTTTGCTTAGGGTATCCTTTATTAATTACTCAGCTGATTCTTTCGTAACTAAAGAGTATACATGAGTTGCTTAATTGGAGTTTCCCTCAGTAAGCTAATTAGCAAAGTGAAAGGATTATATCATTGGATGTATCCTCAGAAACGTCCAATTCACTTTTAAAACTTGCTGCGTCATTGGGAGACTTTTACCCTAGGCTAATTTCATGCAAAAACTTAAATCGAGTACCATCAGAATTTGGCTTAAAATTCTTGAAAATGATGAAGAGAGAAACATAACAAGACTTACAAGAAACATCTTTCATTGAGTAAAGAGAAGGAACATACCTAATGTATTACCAATTCCCTTGACGAGAGGATTAAGTCAGGTTAGGTGTGAAATCAGCATGAAATCCTCTAAAGGTTGAGATGAATGTGCTCTGGAACTGAGTGTTGCTTTGTCTGTAGGTTTTCCAATAATCTGATCGATTCCTGACAAATGCAATTCTAGCGATATTGAGTCCAGGATAATGCTGAGAAAATCAAAAATCAAATAGTCTGATGTCAGTCTCAAAAGCTTAAAATACAGAAATAAATGAAAGAAATAGTCAGAAAAATTGAGAATGCAAAAGAAACAAAACAGAAAAATACGTTAGTCAATAAGTATTCTCCCTCAAACTTACTTTACACCATCTCGGTGTAAAAATAAAACAAAAAAAGACACAAAAATGCATAAGAAACAAAAGAAAACAATAAATAGTCTAAAATAAAATGAAAAGAAACTGAAACAAAGGTAGGAAGTAGCTAAAAAGCTACTCAGGACTCTGGCTGTCGCGATCGCCAGGTGCTATACAACGTCGAGGAAGAAGATGCTCTAATGGCTGATTGTCCTCATCATCATTATCAGACTGATGTCCAGCAACATCTGGTCTGCTAGTAGGCACAGTAAGCATAGAAACATGCTCATCTTGATCAGCTGCAGGTGCACTCATACACAAAGAAGCTGGGATCTTCCTCAAAGCATCCCAAATAGTCCGCTGAATCGATCTCTTCCTCCTCTGATTCTCGACCTGCCACTCTCGAAAAAATGAGTGTGTAATAGAGAAAATTCACAAGGATTTGAAAATTTAGGTATACATATGGGCAAGTGGTTTGATTTCTATTCTATTAAACAAGATTAACATCCAGCAATGCATCAATCGAACTATGATCATCAAGATCAAGCCTAAAAATTTCGAAAATCCTCTAAAAATTCTCCTTCAACCTAACAAGCAATCTCTAATCAAAATTCAATCATCCAAACAGCAAGAGGGAGTCGAATTCATGTAAGAATAAGGCATATGCATCAGTTAATCGATGAAAATCAACCAGAAAGCAAGTTCTTCTTTACCCAATTCAACTTCCAAAATCGGACAGAAAATTGAAATTTAGACAGCATACCTTTGCTAATCGAAGTAATGAACCACATAATCAGATAGATGGTAAAATTCTAAGCGGGTTAGCCTTTTGAATCGTTAAAAACGGATAAAAAACGAGAGAGAAATCGAGAATTGAAATTTCTCGGAATATAAAATTTAAAAGTGTGCTCGATTTTGAAACCGTTCTGCGTGTTTAAGGACAAACCTGGGTCAAGGATTGATCGATCCTTATTTTGACCGATCGATCCTTATTTTGATCGATCGATCTACGCTTTCGTGCGATAGATCGTGCTCAAGTTAGTTCCTCTTTTGCTCGATCGCTCCCAACTTTACAGGTCGGGCAATAGTTCGTGCGGTTCTTCTCTCTTCATTTCCCGATCGTGCTCTACTTCCCAGGTTGGACTATAGATCGTGCGCTTCTTCTCAGCTTATCAGTCGATCAATCCATACATCTTGAGTCGGGCAATGGATCGTGCAGTCCTTTACTATTTCATTGCATGATCGCTCTTTGAGTAGCATGTCGTGCTCTGGATTGTGCGGCAATCCTATCTCCTTCAATTGGTCGGGTTATGCTTATTCGGTCGGGCAGCAGATCGTGCACAAACCTACTATGCTCATTGATTGATCGATTGTTGTGTTGATTGATCTATCATTGCTCTCCGACAGCTTTCTACTTTTAACAAAAACACAAAAACAAAAACGAATGAAAAATAAAAGAAATACGAAAAACAAACTACCTAATAGTGGGTTGCCTCCCACTCAGCGCTCTTTTACTGTCATTAGCTTGACTCGGATGCCATTCAGATGGCAGAACTGCTTGAGTTGAGGTTTGCTCACTCCTCGGACACTAATTTCCTCAATGATGAATTTCTTCAGATGTTCATCTTTCTTGTGGATTGTCCTTCCTGAGGCATCCAGCAATGCAACAATTCCATCCCGGCATATCTCTTTAACCGTGTAAACTCCAGAAGTATTAAAGCTAAAACTACCTGCAAAAACCTTGATAACCAAACCCTTAACATCATAATTGCAGAATTTGTCAAGACGATAAAGGATACAAGTGTCTTGATGTTCAGCTGAGTTCTTCTCCTGTTCACGAAGCAACTCACACTCTTCATCATCGTCACTGTCTTCTTCATCACGTTCTGCAACTTAAGCCAATCATTTAGTGCTCACTTGCTTTCCTTCATCATATCTGGAATCAGCCGTGTTGAGGAATGGTCTTCCCAATGAGATCGGAACATCTCTTTCTCTCACCATCTCAACAATAGTAAAGTCCATTGGAATTTTAATCCCAACAAACAAAAAGAGAAAATCAAAACAGAAAAACGTAAGTAACGATATAGACTTGAAACTATAAACAAAAAATCAAAAGGCAACTTATGGTTCCTGGCAACGGCGCCAAAAAACTTGATACAATGAGTTTTAACCCTATATCCTACTGCAAATGCACAGCAAGCGTAATTGTATTTAGGGGTCAAATTCCTCAGCGCACCAAATCACACTTCCGAATTCTATCAATTTATAAGCTATATCAATCAAAATCAGAGAGATAAATACGAACAACTTAAACGTGAATGTAATCAAATAACTAAAGAAATTGAATATCGGGTATTCATTCAGGAGTTAGAACTCTTGTCAGGGAAACTATTCAGGAACTAATCTAATCATATTCTTGGCTTGAACATAAATAAAGATAAACCAACTCTCGTTGAATCTACCCCTCTACTAATAATCTAAAGATACTAACTCTCGTTGGTTTCAGATTACAAATAGGCTTTATCGTTTAGGTTTAATAACCCACAACCCAACCTCGCATCAACTCTCATTGGTAATGAAGGAATTGCTCTTTTAATCTAGTTCTGGTTCTTAACAAACTTCTGGAAAGTTAACAACCTAAAATCATTGACTAGATGATCAAGATAATCTATGCATTAAACTCAAGTATTAGAAGGAGAATCTTCTATTCATCAATCATATTTGTTCCCTAACAGTTGAATTCTAAAATCCTAGAATCCCTAAATCCGATCTAAGATCTACTCAGACATAGAACAATGAACCAAGTAAATCATGATGAACTGAAACAGAAATTGCATTAAGAAATAATAATAGGGTTCAAGAATTCTTCTCGAGTAGGAAGAGATCTTCTTTCTATCTTTCAAACTCTAAACTACTGTAAAAATTTTTCCTCAAAAGCTCTAAGACAACTTACAAATATAAAATAGGAAAAGAGTATTTATTGGTTTCAAAACAAGAGAAAAAATCGTGAAATTAGGTTTCTTTGAAGGGCATTGATCGATCGATCCTTGTGCTGATCCATCGATCTTTGGATATTGAGTCGATCTCTTAGAAGCCAAGTCATTCTTCAGATCGTGCGCATATTCTTCGTTAAAGCACTGATCGATCGATTCTACCTCTCGTGAAAATACTAAAAAACGCTTCAAACTTCTCCAAACTCCACATTCAAGCATGATTCCAACTCCAAACATTTTTGACCTGAAATCTCAATAAAACACCAACAAATTTCCCAAATATAACCATAATAATGAGCTCAAAACCGACAAAATATAAGGACATCACAATCCTCATCACTATCGGTGTCAGTATCACTCAGAGTTGTGATTGCTGATTTTCCACTCAATTTGGACACACATTCATTCTTAGTATGTCAATATCCATCACATCTGTAGCATTGTATAGCTATCTTCCTCTTGGCTGATGGACATTCTGATTTAAACTGTCCATAGCCTTGATATTCAAGACATTGTTTGTCATCTCTATCAGCTGTTGAATAAGCAGACACCTGATATTCCTTCGTTTTCTCTCTTTCAGCTTTTCAAAGGAACTTTTTCACAAATAATCCAACTTGCTCTTCGAGATGTTCAATTGACTCCCTTTTGTGAGCTATTTTTATGATACAAGAGCAATACTCTTACCTTTAGTGGTCTCTTCCTTTGTTGTGATCTGAAGCTCATATGCTTGCATCATACCAACAACTTGATCATATCTCATTGTGTCAGAGTTCTGAGACACCTCTAGAGCTGATAGATGACCATGGAATGTAGTTGGAAGACATCTTAAGAACTTTTTAACCAATTTATTGTCCTTGTACGTTTTACCCAAGATCAGTGCTTCGTGTGCTAGAGCTGACAGCTTACTGCTAAATTCTTCAATCGTTTCATCTTCACCCATAGTCCGGTTCTCGAACATTGAAGCCAAGATGTCTATCTGTGTTCTTTTCACACTGCTGGTACCTTCAAATCCTACTTCAAGAATATCCCATGCTTCTTTTGCACTTTTATAGCCTTGTACTCTTTTAAATTGGTTGTTGTGCAGAGAGCTGAAAATGACTGACAGAGCTTTGGAATTCCATTTAGCATACGATTCCTTCTCTGCAGTCTACTGTTTCCTGGGTTTTGGGACAGTAGCACCATCTGCATCTTTGACAACAGGATGTTCCCAACCTTGTTCAACCGCAAGCCACACATCAGAATCAATACCCTGTATATGTTGAGCCATCTGGACTTCCAGTGTCCATAATTGTATAGATCTAACTTAAGTGTTTTTGCAACGACAACTAACTGCTGCTGTGAATTCTCCATCTCGTCCTTAGGATCTAACAACTGCAAACAATAACAAACATTATGCGGTGCACCGCTCTGATACCAATTGAAAGTGCAGAGAATTTGCAATCTACTCATGCAACAGAACTTAGAAATTAACACAAAAGGCTATATCACTTTGAAATACGATTTATTAACCAATAATCTTTTCTTACAAAAGAACTATTTCTCGTTGGGATTACTTTACTCGAAAAACCAACCTAAATCTATTTCAAACCTAACCCAAAAGACTTGTTTTATTCAATGTTTTCTTTTCTACAAAAGAAAAACACTTGTTGGTATTACTCTACCCTAGAAACCAACCTAAAATAATCTTCTATTGATAGCCTAATTAATTCACTAATCTCTCTAAAACTTCTCCCTAAGTTCTTAGAGAACTAGGTTTACAATTGTCTCTCTTTTATAGGCACAAGAGACTAACATCCTTTGCCCTAATATCTCTCTCACGATTTCCTTATCACAAAAAAAGATATTTTCCTTTTTCTTCTCTTGATAAGATCTTCCAAATATTCTTCTTGATCACCAAGTTGAATTTCCAAAAATCTCTAACAACCCAAGCCTTCCTCTCCAAGACTTGGATCACGTGACTTCATTAAATCTCTCACGTGACTGTGACGTCCAATAATAATGCATTGTCAATCTCTTGCATCTTCAAGAGTTGCAATAGTTATTGAGTATCACAAACTTTTTACAAATAAAACCCCAAATTTTAATTATGTAGATTTATTTAAGGCAATTTTCTTGACATTATTTTTCATGGGTTTGAAAAATCCCAAATTTTAATTATGTAGATATAGTAAACCCAATTTTTTAGATATAATTTTATTACAATTTTGGTAAATGCGTTATGAATATCATATAGCCACGGTAATTCATATAGTCACAATATAGCCACAAAAATTCATATAACAATTACTTAAAGAAAAAATTCATATAACAATTAATGAAAAAATCATATAGCCACGAAAATTCATATAGCAACTCACTATCATGGCTTTATGAATGTATAGTCACGATATTACAACTAGCTATCTTAATGTATAAAAGTAGTAATAGATAAGTTCGATGTAAAAAATCATTCTGACTGTAGAGTATAAAATTTTGAAATTACTAAATATATATACTTGATGTAACTAGCAAGTATCACAAACTATTTATATGCAAAAACAATTTAACTTCAATTACATAGAGATATTAAAACTAATTTTCTAGACCTAATTTTATTAAGATTTTGGCACATCGGTTACAAATATGTATGTATATATAATGTTGAAAGTACTAATTTTCATTTTTTTTAAAACTATTGGCAAGTGGTCTTTAGCTTAGTGGCAGGTACGTAATAAGTTCACTAAAAGCAGGCGCACTTGCATGTCTTGGAGTCGAGTCCTGCCGCCTGCATTATGCAGAAATTTGGCTAATGGGCCGGCCAGTTGTGGCCCAATATTGAGAAAAAAAAAACAAGGGTGATTTACCCAAATGGTTCATAATATATGGGGTTTTACTCAGATAGTATGTAATTATTGATAGTTATTAGAATGGTTCATAATTTACTAGACTAGTGTCATATTTTAACTTAAATACCACTTTATCCTCTTGTTGTTTGAAAAATAGTAATTACAAAAATTCCATTAATGAAAATTGCCACATCATCAATTCGCAAAGTTTAATGTCTACCAAACTAAACGAGGTCATGTGTAGTAGACTTTACATGAGAAGGTAAACTTTGTAAAATATAAACTATCCTTTGTAGTAGACATAAATGTCATGATTTTCAGGCGGAAAATATATGTGTAGTAGACTTTAAATCCTAGTGTAGTAGACTTTCATGGCCTTCATGGTAGACTTAGTTTTATGTAAACAATCCATTGTAATAGACTTAAAAGTGTAGATTTTCAGGTGGGAAATATACGTGTAGTAGACTTTTAATCCTCGTGTAGTATACTTTGTTTTGTGTTAACAAACCTTTGTGGTAGACTTAAAAGTCTTGATTTTCTGGCAGAAAATCTACGTATAGTAGACTTGAAATCCTAGTGTAGTAGACTTTGTTTTGTGTTAACAATCCTTTGTAGTAGACTTAAAAATCTTGATTTCAGGTAGAAAATCTACGTGTAGTAGACTTTAAATCCTAGTGTAGTAGACTTTGTTTTTTGTTATCAATCCTTTGTAGTATACTTAAAAGTGTAGATTTTCAGCCGGAAAATCTATGTGTAGTATACTTTAAATCTTAGTGTAGTAGACTTTGTTTTGTGTTAACAATCCTTTGTAGTAGATTTAAAAGTGTAGATTTTCAAGCAGAAAATCTACGTGTAGTAGACTTTAAATCGTAGTGTAGTCGACTTTGTTTTATGTTAACAATCCTTTATTGTCAACTTAAAAATCTTGATTTTCAGGCGGAAAATCTACGTGTAGTAGACTTTAAATTCTAGTGTAGTAGACATTGTTTTATGTTAATAATCCTTTGTAGTAGACTTAAAAATCTTGATTTTTAGGCGGAAAATCTACGTGTAGTAGACTTTAAATCCTAGTGTAGTAGACTTTGTTTTTTGTTAACAATCCTTTGTAGTAGACTTAAAATTCTTGATTTTCAGGCGGAAAATCTACGTGTAATAGACATTAAATCCTAGTGTAATAGACTTTATTTTCTGTTAACAATCCTTTGTAGTATACTTAAAGTCTTGATTTCCAGATGGAAAATCTACGTGTAGTAGACATTAAATCCTAGTGTAGTAGACTTTGTTTTGTATTATCAATACTTTGTAGTAGACTTAAAAGTCTTGGTTTTCAGGCGGAAAATCTACGTGTAGTAGATATTAAATCCTAGTGTAGTAGACTTTGTTTTCTTTTAACAATCCTAGTGTAGTAGACTTAAAAGTTTTGATTTTTAGGCGAAAAATCTATTTGTAGTAGGCTTTAAATCCTAGTGTACTAGACTTTTTTTTTGTTAACAATCCTTTGTAAGATAAGTGCTTCATGGTAGACTTTCATTTTCTGTGCAGTACAACAGTGTGGTAGACGTTGAATATTTAACTTAGAACTAAAAAGACGATTTTGCCCACCAATTATTGTACCCACTTGCGCCTACAAACCTCTTTCTTCTAATAAATGTGGCCGTATAAGAGAGGCTCCATTGTTAAAGCTCGAAATCATTCATCACTCCTCCATTGTTGTTGATTTCTTGTTTTCTGGGTATGGATCAAATAATATTAGTTTGTGGGATTTGGATAGAGGAGAAAAACGAGTGGGTTTTTAAGGTTGATAATTCTTACGGATGTAAAATGATTGGAGTGGGCGAAGATGATAGTTTTGATGATTTCCTCAAAATTGGGTATGAAGATTTTAGCATAAATCATCAGATTTATGAGGTAAATTTGAGTTACATGCCCAAAGGTCTCATGCAATACCTTCCAAAAGATACTCCTCCTGTCATTGTTAATAACAAGAGGCAATTGGGAGGATTTCTACAGCAATGTCGAAGGGAGGGTACTCGGCTGTGTGTATAGGTTTTACGCAGGCCGACTATAGGTGTAGAGCAATCTGAAGTCAAAGCTAGATTTTACAGTAAATGTGGTGGTATGTTTGATGAACTATCCCAGAAATTTTATGGACTTTCGCAGAATGTTGGTGGACCTTCAAAGAAATCTGGTGGACTTTCACAGAATGTTGGTGGACCTTCGCCTGACTTTGGTGGACTCCCACAGAATGTTGGTGGACCTTTGATAAACTTTAGTGGACGTTCACAATACAATATCAAAAAGGAAGCTGGCCATGTCGAAGAGGATGATGATGCAGAATTGAGATTCGATTATTGCGAGGATGTGGATAATGCTAGCTCTAGTGATGAAGATTTCATAAGCATTTGCAGAAAGGTTAAAGACGAAGAAAATTTGAGGTTATCTGATCAAAAGAATCAGTTAGGAATTGATGATTATTTGGGTATCGAAATGAGGTCAGTGCAATTAGTTTATGGACAGGTTTACTCAACTAAGTAGGAATTTGAAACAAGTCTAAAGATCCTCTCACTTATCAAGAGGTTCGACTTTGATGTTGTATCTTCTTTGCCAGTGTTGTTGGTGGTCCGATGTTGGGTTCCAAACTGCAAATGGAGAGTACGAAGTTCGTGTGTTGATGAGTGTCCATGTTTCCACATCATAAAATATTGTCATGTACACACTTGCTCAGTAACCGAGAGATCAGAGCCGTGCTCGCCAAGCTACTCCTGATATTTTAGGATATTTATATTTGGATTTTGTGGGTGGTGTGAATCATTCTGTTCTTCCATGTCATGTGGACGAAACATTGAACAAACGTTTTGGAATAAAGGTACAACACTAACTGTTTGGTAGGCACTAAGATTAGTTTGGTAGATATTACAATAGACTTCTATATCAGTGTGGTAGACTTTGAGTTCAAATTTTTTTGGTAGTTTGGTAGACATGACAATAAACTCCTATTAAAGCGTGGTAGACTTTGAGTTTGGTAGACATTCGAACTGCATGGTAGACTGTGATTAGGTTTTGGTAGATGTAACTTAATGTTTGGTTGACTTTCGTGAATTCTGGTTGCCTATTGATTACGTGTTGTACTTTTCCATACAGATAAAATACTGGAAGACACATCGACCTTACACATCAGTACTACCACACGAGCTACTTGTGTAATGCCTACTCGAAGTCTATTATGCCAAGAGATCAAGCACTTTATGTACCTGCCGATGTGGCTAGTAAAGTCTATAACCCACCGTTTGTGCGCCAACAACCCGGAAGGCCTAGGAACTCTAGGTTCAAAAGCTGGTTTGAGAGGCCAACCGAACCAAAAAACCTAGGAAAGAGATGACATGTTCTGTATGTAAACGCGTCGGTCATAATTCTCGGACATGTCAAGCTAACCTAGCAGAATAAGTATGTTTTATGCAATTAACCTTTAAATCTTCAATCAAAATGTAGTAGACTTTTAGGTTTTGAAAATTATGTTTGTTTGTAATAGACCTTAACATTGCGTTGAGTATACTTCCTTTCAAAATATGGTAGACTTCTCTCTATTGTGGGTCATATAAGTAGAAGAAATTACTGATGGATATAATGTTGTTTGTTTGTTTCAAATAATTGTAGGTCATATACATTTGGACTTATACCACCGCAATATACTTACAGAGGACCATCATTGTTCATCGTTCCTATGTAAGTATAAAGACGCGCACATATGTATGCGATCACAAAAAATAAGTTTCCAAAAAATGACCTACATAATAAGTCTACCAAAAGTAAGTCCACTAACAGGTAACTAAAGTCTACAACTCGAGCATAAGATCTTGAGTTGCTGAGATAAGAATGGCCTTATCATACACTTGCTTCCGAGTCCCTGGATCGGTATAATAAATAAGCTCTTTCATACGGATCTCATTCAGCATCTCAACTGCGTACTTCATTCTGATGAACGGTGCATATTTATCCTCTAGTCCATCAAAATTGCAAAAGCGTCCAAACTCCACAATCACCTCCTTGTGTATTCTGTGGCACTGACTTCACCCTATACACCAGGTATTGTTTGGTACTGATTTGTGGTTTCATGTGTTTCGGTGCGAAATCCCTGATCATCCGTGGAACCATCCTTGAGTACGCCCTGGCAACCATAACAAGTATAATAAAGTCTACCAAACTACATGTTAAGGTCTACCAAATGAATTTAGAGTCAACTACACCATCTGCAAGTCTACCAAATTGCATTCGTAAAGTCTACCAAACTATAGTATACGGAAAGTCTACCAAACTGCATTATAAAAGTCTACCAAACTATAGTATACGGTCTACCAAACTATATTATAAGGTCCATCAAACATATTAAAGGCTACAGAGGGTCATTTACCTGCATGTGGCAATTAGTTTATTGTCATCATGACAATATATCTTCAGAGCGTCATACACCTTGATCCCAGACTCTACACAAAAGCATAGAAAACAACATTATCCCAGACTCTACTATAATGTTATAAGTTTACTAAAGTAATGTTAAAAGCATTTACCGAATCATTTAGCCATCCATAATGATCCTCAAACCACTTTGATCTAGGAAACACCAATCTAAGATAGAAGTCTGCTATATGAGAAAGTTGATCCATCGTATAGTCACTACATGTGTGGACGTACCAAAAAAATCAGAAATGAGATTTTCCAAGTTAGTTAATAACTCTCAAAATAGGTAATACATTTAACTTACAGTTCTCGGAGGACAACATCACACAGCTTTAAAATATCCTTCCTTCATAATGGGCCAAAAGGTTTGTAGATTGCTGGAGAAGCATTCGTACCCTTTATAATACGCTTAACAACCAAACTCCCTTTGAAAGGGGACATCTGATAAAAGGAGCAAACAATGTTACCAAAAGTGTACCAAACTATGAACAAGGTCTACCAAACAATGAAAACAAGGTCTACCAAACTATAAACAAGGTCTACCGAACTATAAACAAGGTCTACCAAACTAGAAAAGGTCTACCAACTAGACAACAATAGGTCTGGTAAACAGTAATCAAGGTCTACCAAACTATAAACAAGGTATACCAAAGATTGACAACAACGTCTATCAAACTAAACAAGGTATACCAAACATTTAATACAAGGTTTACTACACTATAATCAACGTCTACCAAACTCTAAACAAGGTCTACCACACTATAAACAAGGATTACCAATATAAATAACAACGTCTACCAAACATTTTGGTACTCTACCTAGTTTGCAGTAAGATTCTGTTGCCGTGTGTGTCTAGGTAATACGTCTTCCATGTAAATGAAGTCTTCGAGGCTGGATACAGCAAAGCTTTTACCCTTACGTCGGGGATCCAAAAGCCTTGACTCTATTTCATCATTCAGGTTCATGATGTCCAACTGGGTGTAGGTAGAAAGGCTTAGGTCAATGACCATTTCATCCTTTTCGTTATTATCATCAGGTTTTTGTTTGCTCTTTTGGCTATATAATGGGTTTCTGACGACTCTGGATGATGGGCAGGTAGGGTCTGACGTTTCTTGTGTCTCGAAAATCCACTTCTGGAAAACAAATGACTAGTAAGTCTACCAGATAAAATTTAAAAGTCTACAACAATAATAATTAAGTCTACCAATATATTGTTCAGTGTCTACTACACAGTCTACCAATTATTTTAGAATAAAGTCTACTATATTTTTTTAAGTTTACCAAACATTACTTTATTGTCTACCAAATAAGTTTTTAAACTGCACTAAACATCATTACGATAACACACATTTTTAACACATATCATATCAAACAAACATTGATCGGTACATTTCATGGAAAAAGTTCTTTGCATACCGTCTACTCCTCATGTACGTCTCCTGATTTGCCAACAACATCCACACCATCATCCTGACCCACTCCATATCTCCCAGAACTAGGACCCCATCAGACTCACATACACCACCAACAGCCACAACATTAGGAGTCTCAGCAACACCACCACCAATATCACGAGTCTCACTTCCACTGTCAACAAGATTCTCTTTGGATGAGTTCTCAGTCGCCATCTCAAGCCTCTTAGGTGCCTTAACTTTGTTATCAATAAGCTAAAGTAGGCGCTCATTAAATTTGGCCTGCTCGGATCTACTTTCTTCTATCTTAAGCAGCCGCTGATTATACATATTTTGGTCAGCTCTCATCCCTTTAAATGTTGAGGTCAATGTCTGAAGTATCTTCATCATTGTACCATGTACCTTCTGTTGCTTGTCTACTCCATATTTTTTGATCCACTATTTCTCCAACAACCTTTCCTTCTCTTTTTCTTTAGCATTCTTGAGATCTTTGAGACTCACATTCATTTCAACTCCATCATCATCTTCCTATAGAACCATAACAAACCAATTTAAAACAGAAATATACGACATGTTAAGTCCAAAAACAATCTGAATAACAAAGTCTACTAAACTAAACACAAAGTCTACCAAATAGTCTACTATACTATGTACAAAGTCTACTACACTAAACTCAAATTCTGTTGAAATAAACACAAAGTCTACCAAACATTCTACCACATAGTCTCCTATATGATGTACAAAGTCTACTACACTAAACTCAAATCTACCAAACTGTCGAAATAGTCTACCATAGAATCTACTACACTAAATACCATGTATACAGTAAAGTCTACTAAACTAAACAAAATCTAAAGCAGAGTCTATTACACTAAACTCAAAGTCTACCACACAGTCTACTACACCAATATCTCTGTCTTCTCAATGGTTTTCCCTTAGCATCGTCTTCTTAATGGTCTTGTTCTTCTCAGCCGGCATTACTTGGACTTTTGGTTTCGCTTGCTTAGCTTTCCTTCCCATACTAGGCGCTTCAACCTCTTCATGCTGGCCTTCTTCCCAAGATCACATGGTGTAATTGTGTTCCAAAATGACTAATCTAAATTGTCCTCCATATGTCTTTGATCATATTGTCCACCTTAGGATCTGCAACATCTTCAGGCCAAACAGGGTTGATCTCCTCAACAGGCTTCTGGCATAGATGATTAACACGAATCTACATATTCAGATATAATATTCAGAATACACGTCAACCATATTCAAATTAAAGTCTACTAAACAGATCCAAAGTCTATGAACAAAGTCTACCATATAGTAATTAAAGTCTACCATATTTTATTCCAAAGTCTACTACACATACACACATCCGAAGTTTACCAAACAGTTCACAAGTCTACCAAAATTCATTACAAAGTCTACTAAATAGATCTGAATCTATCATACATAAGTCTACTACACATATCCTAAATCTACCGACAAAGTCTACCATAACCTAAATAAAGTCTACCAAACACGTTCAAAGTCTACCAACGTAGTCTTTCATATTATATCAAAGTCTACCTTATGATCTTTAGTGTTATCCACATCGTAGACAATAATATCTTCAATACCTAGTCCACGCTTATTCATTGATGACCATCGCAACAGGGGAATATCACCTTCTCTTCTTCCTCCACAGAGTTCTCCTAGACTTGGAATAGACTCGTATGTCCATATTAGAGCAGCATGCACACAACCATGTATAGTGTATGAAGCATTAGTTAACTGTGCAGCTCTAAGGCTAGTAATGAGTTGTTCAAATGCAACTCTCCCCCAAGGATATCTCTCAAACCTCTCAGGGTCCATGACCAGTTTTCTAGTAAAAATTGGGAGCCTGCTATTAGGGTGCATACAATAGATAGCCACATACAATATCATTAGCTGCCCAACCATCTTTCTCTTCTCTAAACTCCATTCTCTGCAACCT
Source organism: Lepidium aucheri (assembly GCA_900406435.1). Taxonomy (NCBI): domain Eukaryota; kingdom Viridiplantae; phylum Streptophyta; class Magnoliopsida; order Brassicales; family Brassicaceae; genus Lepidium; species Lepidium aucheri. The sequence continues at coordinate 23,207 of OVBA01002019.1, forward strand.
TTCAAAACCCTTTTCTTATCAACAAATGTAGGACCCTCGCCATTTACTAACCCCATATATGTCCACAAATCTCCCCTAACAAGAGTCATATCGGCTTCATCAGGCAGGCGACAATTAAGCCTCGTAATCTGCTCGAACTTATTCAAGGAAAACCGAATAGGTTGATTCCCAATTAAGAACCAAATCTCATACTCCCTTAGTGTTTTGAGTTTATTAGCCAACAAATGTTGCAAATGCCTCCCGGTAAACTTGTATTCTGCAGTTGCAAGTTTCAGGAAAACTCCTACACAAGAATTATTCTCTATGGCAGTGAATGCATCTTCACCGATCCCCCTCATCATCTGCGCAAGCTCATTAAGATGACTATGATGGTGAATGCTCTTCTTTATCAAACCAACTATGTCGGGTGCATAAAACCTTTTGGGATAATCCTTTCCCTCCGCCATAGCTGAAAACAAACAGAAAGAAAAAATGAATTAAATCCATATAACGATCTAAAAAACCTCTGTTAAGTCCACCATAAAGTCTACCACACTTTTGTTATAGTCTACCATAAAGTCTACTACACTACTCTTGTTATAGTCTACCATTAAGTCTATAAAGTCTACCACACTCTTGTTATATACCATAAAGTCTACTACACTACATACAATGTCTGCTACACAAATCACAAATTCTACCACACATTAGACTACACTAAATTCTAAGTCCACCACATAGTCTACTACACTAAATACCATGTATACTATAAAGTCTGCTAAACTAACCTAAAAGTTTACAAAAAAGTGTACTACACTTAATTCAGAGTCTACCAAACACTATACTCAACTAAATACAATGTCTATTACACTAAATTCAAAGTCTACCAAGTCGTATATTGAACTAAATACAAAGTCTACTACACTTAATCCCAAGTCTAGTAAATCGTTAACTTACCTGAATACAAAGTCTACTAAACTTATACATATTCACTTTAAAGTCTATTACATAGCTTACTACGGTTTGATTAAGGTCTACCATCGTTAACAATAACTCCAAAAAGTATACAACCAAAATTCAAAGATTTCAACAAATGCTCTGAAATTACTTCAAAAATTCTAGGAAAGCTTCAGAGATTTCACCCCAACTATTCTTAAATCTTGGTTTTTAACCTGAAATCTATGACCTAATTCATAATCTCAACCAATTAATAAAATTTACTCAAACTTTTGCAAATGGATTGAAGATATGTGCAAGAGGAAGAGGTTTTCTTACTTACTTCACCGCCGGCGAAAACAGCACACGAGAGAGACAAAAATCAGCGGAGAGAAGAAGAGGAAGCGGCGACGGAGAGGAGAGAAGGAAGAGAGTGACGGGTGGAGAGAAGAGGATAAAGCGGCGGGTGGTGGAGAGGAGAGGATAGGCGATTTCATCGATGGTGGAGAGAAGAGGAGGAGAGAAGAGGAAGCGGCGGTGAAAAGAGGAGGAGGAGAAGGAGAAAGAGAAAATGGAAAAAAATAGGGTTCTTAGGGTTTCGATTTCTATTTTATTTTTAAAAAAAAATTTAATGGCAGTTTCGTATAAAACGAACCTGCCAAATCTTTTATGTCATTTCAATTTTTGTTTCAAAAGTGAAACATACAATGCACCATTTGAATAATCAGACATATATTATGCATCATTTGAGTAATTTGCTCAAAAAACAATTGTTAGTATCCTGAACTCTTACGCACAAAAAACCCCAAACTTTAATTATGTAGATATATTCAAGCCAATTTTCTCGCCATATTTTTTTTATGGGTACATAAAACCATTGAACGTTGAGCATTTTTTTTTAAAGATTTTTGTTTGGTTTTATATAGATTTATAAGCTATCTTATAAATCTTAATAATCAAACTAATCGATCTATTTCTTTGAATTAAACCCTATACCCTCTTAACAGAGGGAACCCAAGAGAATTAAACTTAATTTTCATAAACAAAATTTATTTTTGTATAACACCATTGGTATTTTATTAATAAATAAATTAATCAACTTGTTTGTTAAACTAAACCCGACCCTTAAAAATAGAGGGAACCATGAGAATTTAAACTTATTTCTTTAACAAATTAAAGATAGTTTTCATATAAAACTAGTGAATATTGATAATTTTCTTTAATTGTTTAATTATTTTCATTTTGTTTTGAAAACAAACTATTTTTGATTGGATCTGCATGATTGAGTGGCTTCTTCACAAGTTAGAAGTCACAACATATAGAGTACATTTATAAAATCTTACTAAAGTCTTATAATTTTAAGTTATAAATATTATTTTCAATATTTTTATTATAATGTTTTATAAACAAGTTTATAAATATATATTTGACAAAAAAAACCACTTCTATCTTGCCAACCAAAAGGTTTTCAAATATCAAGATCAAGACTTGGTCACAAGTAGGGGTGTCAAAATGGGTAAAAATAATGGGTCGATCCAATCTAACTTAGACTCATCAATCTATTGGAGTTGAAATTTTTTAATCTTAATGGATCAACAAATTTAATGGGTTGATGAATTAAATGATTTTGGGTTGGAATAAGTTGGGTTCTAATGGGTTGATGGGTTGAAACGGGTTAACCCGTTAACTTGTTAACATTTAAAATTTGAACCACAAACCAATCCATTTTTCTCTCTCTATTTTTTACTCACTCTCCTCATTTTACTCTCTTTCCTCTTTTTTCTCTCTACTCTTTTTACTCTCTCTCTCTTCATTTTATTTTCTCTTCTCTTTTTACTCTCTCTCTCCTCTTTCTCACTTTTTATTCTTTTTACTTTCTCTCCTCATTTTACTCTCTCTCCTCTTTTTTACTTCTCTCTCCTCTTTTTTATTTCTCTCTCCTCTTTTTTACTCTTTATATTTTGTACTTTCTCTCCTATTTTTACTCTCTCACATCTTTTTTACTCTCTCTCCTCATTTTACTCTCTTTCCTCTTTTTTACTTCTCTCTTTTTTTTATCTCTCTATTCTTTTTACTCTCTCTCCTCTTTTTACTCTCTCTCCTCTTTTTGCTACTCTCTCTCCTCTTTAGACTCTCTCCTCTTTTTTACTCTCTCACCTCTTTTTTACTTTCTCTCCTCTGTTTCACTTCTCTCTCCTCTTTTTCTCTCTCTATTCTTTTTACTTTTTCTCCTCATTTTACTCTCTTCTCTTTTATTACTCTATCTCCTCTTTTTACCATTTTGTTCTCTTTCTATTCTTTTACTCTCTCTACTCTTTTTCTCTCTCTATTCTTTTTATTCTCTTTCCTCTTTTTACTCTCTCTCTTCATTTTTATTATTTTTCCTTTTTTTACTTCTCTCCTCTTTCTCTCTCTCTATTTGTAGAAACAATTAAACTCTATTAAAATAAAAACAAATATCTAAAAGATTTCAACAATTATTATAGAAGATAAAATAATTAAATTATTATATTTCCCAATAATTAACAGGTTATCCACGAACCCGTTCAAATCCACTAAATAAAATGGATAACAACTCAATTCAGCTCATTAAATAAATGAGTAATGGGTTAACAACAACCCATTAACACTTAAACCCATTGAATAATGGGTTGAGGTTGGTTGGATTTACCCATTTTGACATTCTTAGTCACAAGATAATTTTTTTTTGTCAATAAAATAAATTTATATATTACATAATTAAGTTGATTATTTTTCGATATTAGTTAAGACGTAACCATATAAAAAACGCTGTCAAATCGTCTTATATGAAATTCGAGAAGATAATCCACAAAATTATGCATGCGAAGAATGCAAGCAATCATTAAAATGATAAATCTTTTGGTGTCTTTGAGCAAATAAGTAATTTTAATTATTAATTAATACTCAAATTGCTTTGGTAATAATCAAGATCTATAATCCTTACCGAGTTAGAGAGTTAAATCAATCTAGTGGACACGTGCTAACTCAGGGGCAAGTTTGAAGAAGAAAGAAATAGTCAAATACATTTATCATTATATATAGAGAAAAATATATATAACGAAAAGTGGGTCTCTTTTTATTAAATAATTGCGTTCATACTTCAAAGAAAAAATGAAAACACCAAAAAAATAATATTTAAACATGTTGACAAAAAAAAACATGAAAAAATAAGTGGAGACATATCCAACTTGCGCATTTGCTTTTTAATTAACTAAAAAGAAAAGCATATTAGGTTTTAAGGTTGAGAATTTCTTTATAAGATATACTTAAATAGCATTAATTAATGTTGATTTCAACTTTAATAATTATTAATCTTAATAAGACTTAATAATTCAAGGTCCATCATCATTTGTGAAATTGCAAGTGGAGAAACCCTCCATTCCCTCGCCATGTATGCTTCCATATTAATATATTTTCATTAGGATGTCTTCGTCAGATAAATATTTAAATGTTTTTGAATTATTTTTAAACCTTGTGAAATCAATGGATGTTCTGGCAAATACAATAATTGATGGAAAAAGAAAAGTCAATGCAATAAATTTCAACGTCTTGATCATAATAGAATTTTAAGCATTTCATAAATCATCCAGAACAATTATATATATTATGTATAAACCATCACAAACATGCATATCGTTTAGGAGTATATTTCATGTAGATTTTGTTAAAAAAAATTAAAATCAAATGCAATTTTTAGTGAATTTTAAATTTATATTAATAGAACATAGAATTATTCATAAAATAATTTAAATGTTATACTTATTATCATATATGCTATTATTTTGTACATAAAACTCTCAGTAATCTTGAATAATAATAATAATAATAATAATAATAATAATAATAATAATAATAATAATGCAAATTTTAGATATATAACAATTTGTATATTATTTTGTAAAATATATTATCTAGTTTCTGTTTTAGTTTTAATATCCAACACTTGTTTACTCTCATAGTTTACTCTTTTTGTATAAATATTTTATTATTCAACACACTTTTGAAATGCTTGATCCTCACTTATTCCAACAAATTGGTTTGATTTATATTTATTTTGTAAATAAGATTGGTTTAATTTTTTATTTATAATGTCTGATTCGTTTAACCTACACAAATTTTCTTGTTTTTGCCATTCAGAACATATTTTTGGTACAATCGCAGAACTGCAAGAGGTTAAATTAATTAACTATAATTAAACGGGATCAAAATACCAAACTATTTACTGATAAACATGCATGAAAAAGGTAAAAAGTAATAAATAAATAAATTAAAAAAAAGAAGAAGAGGAAGAAAAAACTACAGTATAAATCAAAGACTACTTGTTGAATCATTGACCTTAAAAAAATATTGATTAGGAGAAAAAAGTAAGATGAGTAATTTGGTAGTTAATAATATGGACATTAGGAAAGGAATATATAAAAAAGGATTAGTGGACCTTAATGGTGGGGATTAGTTAGTAAGAATAAGAAGAGAAGTGGGTCTTTAGTGTCAGTTTATGATTTGGTGAATGATCTTACGGCTTTGCTAGCACTAAACTATTGTTGTCTTGACTCATCTTCAACCCAACCTCAAACTTCACTTCACTTTTTTATTTATTTATGGATTCTACATCTTACTCTCCCAATTTTCATAACTATTTATTATGTTTCTCTTCATTTTAATCTCACTTGTCATTATTAGGTTTACGATTATTTTTGATAGACCCAACAAAGTGAAGCATGAACTCAAGAGATTGATAGCCATTTTGTCGTGTTCCATCTAGATAAACCTTTGATCTTGAAGATAAGTGAATAAGATTGTTCATACAAGTACTTTGTTGTTTATCTCTTGTGAATGTTTATATGTAACTTTTATCGTAGACCAATGAGATTAACTTGAAACTATCTGGTTTTTAACTTTTTGCTATTATAGGGAAAGTTCTAATACTTTCTGTTCCACAATGTTTCTTCCCATGTTTTTAAACTCAATCCGGATAATGAACCGGACTACTTTCCGGGTCACGGCTTATCAGGTTATTCGCAGATCGTTTATTGATCAAAAAATTAATAAGTTTTTCAATAATTATATATATATATATATATTAACCTAATTATCAATGTAATTTCCTAAATATTTTTTCAATTATGAAGTAAATGGTTAACAAAATATGAATCTAGAAATTTTAAACGAAATTATTAACCTAATTAGAGTCATTATAATAACTAGAGAGAAATATTGATCGAAACAAACCTAAAAAACTGAGAACAATAATTACATTGAGACAAATAAATAAAAAACCAAGATATATCATTGTTAAGCTGTTAACTATAACAAATAAGGATCAGACAAATAAAAAGACGTTACACAAGATGAACTACATAAACCAAATATTGTGAGTAGGAAGAGATGAAAGTTTTTTTGCCAAAAAAACAAAATAAAAAAGCTTTAACAATAACTATAAGGGGTTCAACTATAAAATTCTATATTTTCATCACAATGTGAATTTTCTCTCATTGCACTAAAAATTGAAAAATATAAACATGTTTACTATTTTGGGTTGACCCATTCAACCGGTTTATCCAGATTACAGGTAAATAGCAAGTTTTTCATATTTTATCGGATTTTTAAGTAGCCGATTATTGTATAGGATCCAATCCGGATGGTGTAGCGAATCACCGGGTTTACCGGTCCGACCGCGGTTCCGGATCCAGGTCGGGTTTCAAAACACTGGTTTCTTCTACTTTTAACATTGGTTTCTTCTACTTTTACCGAGTATGTGTTCTATTATGAATGAATCAATACTATAAGAAAATACGACACTCCTTATGAAAATGTAATCTGATTTTTTTGATGGTTCGAGAAATAGAAGTCAGAAATAGCTCTGGAATCTATCAGGAATAATTTTATACGAAAAAATCTATTAGGAATGATCAATTTAAACTTTCTACAGAGATTTACTATCAAATGAAATTTTCGAATTCGTTAGAAGGACCTTGTTCAACTAGATTTTGGAAAAAAAATTCGTTGAAAACAGGTTTATTTGTAGTCTCTTGTAGGAGGAATACAATGATTTGATATAATCTTATAAGAAGGGTAAAATGAGAAGTTGATTGAGGTGGAAAGTAAACGAAAACAAAAGAGATAGATGATAATTGATAAGACGTCTTTCAATGGATGGTAGCCATTACGCAAACACAAATCCATCTAGATGGTTGCAGACAAGCATTGTCACTTTCATCTCCACCACCATCTTTCTCCACTACTTACATACTCACACTCTTACACCAACAACTATATTTCATTTTAAAATACTTTCGAATTATATGTACATTGTTGCATAAGTGAATTCTAATGAGAAAATATATTGAATAGGGTGATTTTATTGAAACGCTAAAGTAAAGTTGTTTAGGTAATACTAGTCCACATTTTTGGACATCTTATGGTCTACGTCGAATTTTTTTTATTGATTAGGGTGCTCAATAAACAAATATTTTATACAAAAAAAAAAATTTAGGATAAACTCTAAAATCATTTTTACTCTACTATATGTAGTGGAAAAGAATATAATTTTTGATGATAGAGTCATTAGCTAAATCATCCTAATTACAAAAAAAAACTTTAAAAAATTTATAAAATGGTTGACGGATACCATTTGTCAGAAAAAAGGAAATTAACAAAAAAAACAGTGTAGTTTAGTTTTTGGTTCACGGCTTCCATTCCCTTTTTATCTTTGGTTTTAGATATCAAATAATTTTTGATCATTTTAGATTGATTATGGATATAATTGTGTATATATATATATATATATATATATCCAAAGTGAAATTGACTTGGGAAAAAAATCTCATTAATCTCATTAAATTATTCATGTTGCAAGTTTAGTTAAAAAGTTTTTTAAAAAAAAGGTTTAGTTAACAAATATCTTTTGAAACTGTGAGGCGAAATAGTAATCACGCATGGTAGTAGAACCGAACTCATACAAGTGTGGAGCATTAGAGAACCTCACGTTGTTGGTCTGATAATAATATTTGTAACTTAGACATTGCGATTTTTGAGTGGGAATAATTGTAAAACCCCAATTTTTGGAAGAAAATGATATATGATGCATTCTCAATTTATGATTTGGTTGACCTAGTATGATATAAAGAATATGTCACATGAAGCATATATTTGAGAATTGAGATGTTAGAGTTATTTATGATGTACGGATTTGAGGCCACCGCCTAAAAAATCAGAAAATATTGTTTTTCTGTCTTCAGAATCGTTATTAGATATTGGGCTGAGATTTCAATTTACGGTCTATATTTAAAGTTCTAAAACAAAACCCATCCATTCATCACAACCCAATCTAGTTGTTAAGAGTTTCTTCAATAAAAAAAAGTTGATTAGTATTTTTTTTCTTCATCATAAGCATATTATTTAAAACATAAAAATCCAGATAATAGAAAAGAACCTACAAAAATAATGTCCTATGAGCAAATCTAGCACTCTTTGCTAAACTATATGCTTTGTAATTTAACAAAAAGGCTAATATTAAAATTTGGTTCTTTATAAGAAAGTTGGTCACTCTAAAATGTGAAGCTTATGTGTTATAATTATTGTAAGAACATATATATACACACTCTAATTAGAGTACTTTTTATATGTTAAACATTTACATTAGTATTTATTTTCCCTTTCTATCTTATACGCCCTCTTAAAATGGAGGAAAGTGAGTTACTCCAATACATTCAAGTCTCTGAATCGCTGTTTTGGTAGAGCTTTAGTGAATGTATTGGTAAGTTGATCCTTGGTTGAAATGTGTGACCGCGAAGAGCACCAAATTATATGTTATTGGGGACTAAGGGATAATCTAATGCTATACGCTTCATCCATGAATGGGTTAGCACACAAGTAAGTGGCGCCAACTTTGTCGCAATATATCACATGCGTGTGTGGTAGTGTGACTTTCAGTTCTGTCAGCGAGGAACATATTAGTTCTGTAGCAGCGTGAGCAATTGCTTTGTACTCAGCCTCCGTTGACAATCTTGCTACACCTAATTGCTTTTTTGAGGACCACAAGACTAGTGTACCTCCAAGATACATAATGTATCATTGGTCAACATATAATCATCACTATTACTTGTCCAGCCAACATACAAATAATCATGAAGAGACACATTGTTACCTTTGATAAAAATATTGTGCATGACCATCCATGCAAGGTAACATAGTATTCTCTTGATTGTCTGTCAATGCATATAGTAGAACTAATTATATTGAGATAGTTTATTCACTGTGAAACTGATGTCTGGTCTTGTAAAGGCTAAATACTGGAGACTCCTAATCACCATTATGTACTTATGTGGGTCTTCATGTTTGTTATGTGAGTTTAACTCAGCTTTGATGTAGGTGACATCGGTGTAGATATAGGTTTGGTTTCTAGCATGTTTATTTCGTTGAGTAGATCAATCACTTATTTTCTCTGCATCAAATGGAGGCCATGCAAAGTCCAAATAGCTTCAATGCACAAAAAGTAACTCAATGTTTCCAAACATTTCAATGAAAATTGTTGAGACATAGCATCTATAATAGAGGATACAAGCTGTGATGTGCTGCCATTGACTATAGTACCATCTACATATATGACTATATAGACAATCTTTGCACCATGAGTTTAAATGAATATGGAAGTATCAAATATAGAGTTTATGAAACTACCTTGAATGAGAAATTATTTCAACTTCTCATATCAAGCTCTTGAAGTTTTTTAAAGTCCATATAAGGCTTTTTTTAGTTTGTAGGCATGGTGAGGTCGGTTCTTATCCAAAAATCTTGGCGGTTGACTAACATAGACTTCATTATTTGGGCTACCTTCAAGGAATTCATTATTGATGTCTATTTGAGGTACACTCCATCCCCGACCTACAACAATTTCAAGCACCAAAGGCACCATTGTGGATTTTACCATGACATTCATAATATTGATTGAATCCACGGGCCATCTATCTTGCTTTGTATCTATCAATTTCACCGATAGGACGGTATTTAACAGTAAACAACCATTTAGTTGGGATTACATTCTGATATGGTGCTAATGGAACCATATCGAATGTATGATTTCTAAAAATAGAGTTGTACTCATCACCCATAGCAAATCGCCAATTGGATCATTCAAAGCTTGGTTTATGTTTTCGGGTTCTAGCGGTAGTTATATTTTGGTTAAGGCTACAAGGGTGTATATGGTTTGTGGTTTGGTAATATTTTTTTTGGCTCAAGTGTGCATTAGATGGATGTTTGTAAGTGGTTGATTAGAGCTTTATGGTGGATGCAGCTATATGGTGGATTCTGGTTTGACAGGTGAAGAGAGTGGTGGTTGGCTTGGATTTGGTTGGGAAGGTTTTGGTAATGTGCTTGTGGAAGTTGGGCTTGGATTCGATATTATTTGAGTTGGACAGGGAAGTGGGCTGATATTTGTTGTTGGGCTTAGTAAAAAACTTTTAGGGCCCATGAATAGAGAAGCCAAAGTTTGATCATTGCCATCTCTATGTGATTCTCGCATGCTTGATGTGGCAAGTGGCATCTGCTCCGGCGATCGATTTTGATGAAGAACCAACGACAAGGCCGGTGAAGAAAGAGTTGTCATGAGCTGTGGGGTGCATGAACCGGGACACATGCTGATGTTGTGTCTATAGTTGAGATCCGAGGCATAATTCCTGTAATTTGTGGTAGTGGCATCATTGATTTGGAAAATGGGAAGCTTGTCTCCACAAATTGAACATGACGAGACACATAGAACCTTCATGTGTGTGCTTTAAGACAATGGTATATGAAATGAGTTAAAGAGTATCCCACAAAGACACATACTAGAGAGAGATGTTTCCATCTTATGCTAGTTACACGATTTGAGCCATGAGTTACACTAACATCTGAAATCCCATAGCTTTATGTAGTTTTGGAGATTTAGTAACCAAGAGATTTAGAGAGTTTGGAGAGTTGGAAGAGTAAAGAGATGAGAGTTTGTGAGATTTAGTAACCAAGAGATGTATGAAGATTGGAGAGGCCATTAAGGCCGAGAATGAGAGAATGTGAAGAGAGAGGTTTTATTGTCTCTTAGGTTTTACAATTGTGACTTACAACATATATATAGACATGTGATGGAATAATCTAGAACTATACAAGTCATATACAAAAAAGCCAAAGAAATCTATAAAAGGAAAGACTTGGTGCTTTTGCTAGAAATGAGGAGAAGTGAGACATGTCACTATCATCTCCAGTGGTCATCTTGTGCTAAGGAAGCACATGTGATACTCTTGGTCGCCAACGGTCTTCTTGGTCTCCAACGGATATATACAAGTCAAATTAGACCTTGTTAACTTGTTGGTTTAGTCCTAAACATATCAAGTCTAGTCCGATCTAATCTCAACTTATGCTGACCGCATCATTTCTTTGTTGCTTTTTACTCAAGTATCACTTACTTGATACTTAAGTCAATAGAACAGTAGCAAAAGCAAATTACCAATATTTTGGTGGAATCAAGGAGTGACTTATGAGAGTAATGCATGTCTCCACAACATGTCTATGCTTCCTTGCAGAAATGTTATTATGCACTGGAGTATGTGGTGGAGTTGTGAAGATTTATATTCCGTGTTCTGCAAGAATGATTTTAATACCAAATATTTGCCCCTATTATCTGAGTATAAGGTTTGGATTTTTCTTTGAAAATGATTCTCCACCAAGGCTTTGAAAGTGACGAATGTTTGCTGAACTTGAGATTTCTGTTTCAAAGGTTATATCCAAATATATTGGGTGTAATAATCAATTAAAATCAGATTGTATTTGTGGTAATCAGAGAAATAAATAGGCGAGGTCCAGACGTATGAGTATATGTATTGTAGTAGTATGTATAAAGTGATTAAGTTTATGGGGAATGGAAGTTTGTGACTTTTGTTGATGCAACAATCTGAGCAAGAAAATATTTTATTGGAAGAGTTTAAAATAGTATTAGAAAAATCTGAAACAACATTTTGCAAAATAGAAAATACCGGATAGCCAAGACAAAAATGCCAAGAGTGGAGAGTTGTTTTCAGAGATGATGTTACATAAAGTGACAAAACAGATGAGGATTGTAGCAGCCACTTGTACAGCTCATTTTCAACTCTTTCTTGGAATAATGGGGCCCCTGTTTTGAGATCCTTCACCTAAAAGCAGAAGGAAAGAATTTCACAAATACACCATTAACGTTATATAAGCGATACACTGAAAGTAGGATTTTGTGTAGATTAGGGATATAAAGAACATTTTTCAAGGTAAGAGGACGAGAGGATGTAGGGATTAAGGTGGAACCACTCTGCAATATCAGAATGGTAGTGCCATCTGCAATCGTGACTTCCTTACCACCTGTGTATGGTTGATGGAATGAGAGGTTGTTCAGATCAATAATGAGGTGGTGAGTAGCTCTAGTACCAAGTACAGAATTGTTGAAATTGTATAGTTGCAGTGCGCATGTGGCTGCCATGGAAGAATGTAAGCCGTGTGAAAAAAGTGGATGATGTAGCATTCATGGATGTGAACTATTGTAGTTGAGAACACATCCTGGCACAATGAACAAACACACCACAAATCCGACACTTCCCTTAATATCCTTTTGTTGATCGTTTGGTGAGACTTGTAGTTATTGTTGTGATTCGCTCCATTGTTGTTTTGTTGCCAAATCTGGTTGTCTTTGTTAGTGTATCTTGAGCGGTTATCATTGTTCAGTGACCAAGACTGATTGTTGGATTGGCCACAATATGCTGCATTCACCGTGATTGACAAAGAGTCGGAGGAAGAGCTTTCTCGTGCAATTTCATGAGCGATGAAAGAGTGTCTTTTCCCTCTATTTGATCAACAATAATCTTAGAGTCACCAGAAAATCCTTCAAGTATAAACTTTATTATGTCTTCATGATCCACATGTTTTCCAAAGACAACCAATTGGTCATAAGAAGTTGTAAATCTCTGAAAGTAATTATGTATGGACTTGTTACCCTTGGTCCTCCAGTAATAGGTGGAGTTGTTTGAGGTGGACACGGTTGGGCTTAGTGTATGTTACTGTTAAGGTTTCTCAAATCTCAGCACACGTGTTGGTAGTTGAGAGAATCAATTAGATTGTGACACAAATAGAGCCCAAAATGGCATTATAGATAAGTTGGTCTTGACGCTTCCAAATTGAGTAAGCACGATTGGCAGAAGAGCCACCATTGGCTGTTGGAAGTGTGACTGATAGAGGAGTAATGGAACCAGTGACATAGCCGGCGAGTTCATAGCCATCCAACAATGTGAGAATTTAGCAGCTGTATATCAGAATTTAGTGGTTGTAAGCTTCAAAATATTTGTTGTATTGACATTAAGGAGAGTTTTGTTTTCAAGAGCAATAATTTCATTTGATGAAACAAGAGAATTTGCCATTTGTGAAGGTATAAAAGAAAAACACAAGATCTAGAGAAAAAAAGTTGCTTTATGCAATGGAAGCTTAAGAAAATAGGGTAGACACAGAGATTCTAATACAATATAAAATGTAAAGCTTAAGTATTATTATGTACCGTATGAACATATATATACCGCTCTAATATGAGACTACTTTAGGTATTAAACATTTACATTAGTGTTCTTTCCTTTTCTATAGTACAATATCGTCACTACATTAAAACAAACATCACTTGTACCAAATTTAAACGGGAAAATGTCACTAAAAGTCTAAACTTTTAAAAAAAAGACGAATTTATCTCAAACTTTAAAAATATCAATTTAATTATAGTCTTTTCGTTGATCACGTTACTATAGGTCCGTTTTTAAGTGTGTCGTTAAAGAATTAATCTTCTGTTAACACCATTGTTATTCCAAACGGAAAAAATATTATAAAAAACCTAAACTTTTAAAAACACAATGAATTAATCCCAAACTTTCAAAATATCAATCTAATCGCAGTCTTTTTGTTGACCATGCTATTATAGGTATATTGTTATCCTCTTAAAGCTAATCATTCTCTTCGAATTAAATATTGGAATCCTAACAAACTTTAGTTCAAAAAAATTCAAAAACGGATTGACATCATGATCTTAAAAATGATCGATTAGGTACTTTTTGTGTGGATAATTCTGAACTCTGATCCTAAGAATAATTTGGTATTAATATTTGATGCAGATGATTAAATCCGTTAAAAACAAATATGGATTTATGAACTAGTTCGATTTGCATATCACTCTTAACACGAACTTGGTTCAATTTGGTTTGCCAACTATTATGAATGAATTATTGGTTCATTTTATTTTATTTTATTCTTCTCAAGAATTATTTGTTTATTTTGAATCTGCTTTCAGCAACTTTTTAATATTGGGAATTAGTTGTACATATGTTTATGGGAAAATTACTATGATAACCTACTTTAATTTATAAATTACTTATATAACCTACTTTTTTTAAAATTACTTATATAACCTACTTTTTCTTTATTATTATTAATTACCATTATACCCTGTTACCAAAAAAGAGGATGACTTGTAGTTTTTCTTTTCCTATTGACAGTATGTAATTCAGAATGATTTTAAT